>PVJX010000056.1:233685-317407 GCA_004027295.1 Dolichotis patagonum
TTACAATAATATCAAACATAACACAATAGTATAAAGCCATGCATATAGTGAAAGAATTCCAGGGCTTTCTGAACCGAATAACAGAAAATGATCAATGGGTACTATAATATCTCATTTTTGATAAAAAAGAAAAAAATTTGTTTGAACTATCACACATATTCAAATTCCAATGAGACACAATGTGGTAGACAGAACCAACCCCTAACTTATTTTATAAATCATCTTAGCTGATCCGAACATCAGCTTCTGCTGGAGCTTACTTTGGGCCCCAGCATATTCCAGCTGGGGACGCATGGCCTTTACCCTCCTCTGCTCTCATCTTGCTGGCCGTGTTGCCCTCGGAGATGCCTACGTGCACACAGGACAGGGCTCTGCTTCCCTGTCACCATCTGGAACATGGCAGAGGCATGGAGGCTTATGTTAAAGCCCCAGAGGACTTCCTCTCACCTTTCAGCTACCTCTTGAGCCTCGGATCCCTGTTAGGCGCTGTGCTACCTTTGCGGCCATTAATGACGCAAAAGTAGATGTCTCCATCCAGTTCTAAGAAATTCACAGGCTAGCCGGCGTGAAAAACATGCAGAGAAATGGGCAGTTACACAGTGAGGTCCACATGGCCAGCAGAGAGGGCCCCTGAGTCCAAGGGGGAAGATGAACTGGCCTTGTGCAAGGACACCGTGAATGGAGCTTGGTAATATGTGGCCACAAGCATTTCGTGTGGCCAGAGCTCAGGATAATGGGGAGGGCATAAAGTAGGAGAAGCATGAGCTGCAAGAAACAGCAGGAAAAGCAGGCAGCAAACAGGACACGTGGGGAACTGTATGTTGTTCTAAGGAACTTTTATTCCAGGCTACTGTGACAGTTCTAAATTTATTCACTCAACCAATATCTTTTGAACTCCTCTGACTTGCAAAGTACAGTGGTAGGCTCTGAGTGTACTTTTTTTTATTTGTTTGGTTGGTTTGTTTTTGGGGTTTTTGTTTGTTTGTTTTTGTACTGGGAATCGAACTCACAACCTCGTACTTGCCAGGCAGGTGCTTATGCCACTGAGCTAAATCCCCAGCAATTTATTAGGTAGCTAATTCCCTTGCTGTTATTGGCCCAAGGGAAGCTGTATAACAGGTATATGAATAGGAAACGTTATTGCTGCCAAAAATGGAAACAATTCACCTTGCAATAGATACATGTTTAAGCAAATCATGTTACAACCATATAAAAGAATATTATGTAGCCATTAAAATGAGACTGACGAACATAGGAAAATATTCATTTTCCTTGAGACAAATATGGGTGATGTGTTCTCTGGAAAAAGTAAGGGAAAACCAGGTGTGGTGTTACACACCTATACTCCCAGATATACTCTGGAGAGTGAGGCAAGAGGGATCACAGGTTCCAGGCCAGCCTGGGAAACTTAGTGAGATTCTGTTTCAAAATTAAAAACTAAGGAAGGTGGGGATGTGGCTCAGTGGTAGAGCTCTTACCTTGCATGCAAAGACCCTGGGTTCCATAGGGAAAAAAAAAAGAAAAAGCAAAATAAAACATTAAAATGACTGGTGCAGTATCCTAGTGTTCTAGTGCTTGCCTAACATACAGAGACCCCTAGGTTCAATCCCCAGCATCATAAAAAGGGTGGGTAGGTTAAAAATCTATACAGAATGGTATACACCCATGAAGAAACACAAACATAAAAAAGACTATCAATATACAACAATGCTGTTGTCTCTTTTTTCTATTACTTTAAATATTTTCTGTATACCTCAAAGTTTTTCTATTAAGTGCATATTTACTTTTTCAGCATAACATTTATTATAAAAGGAAAAAGATCAAAAACAAGTAATAAAGTGTGTGGGAAGAGAATAAGACAGATTTGATTTAGGTGTCATCACCTCCAGAGGACTGGGCTGAGGGGGAACTTCCTATCTGAAGCCCATGACTTTAGGGTCCATGACCAACCCTTTCGTGCTCACCTCCTGTCTACTGCACAGGACAGATGCGGCAAAGGACGAGGTGTGCAGGGAAGGAGCCCTCTGGTTGTCGTGCCTACCTGTCCTTTCAAAGACTATGACTCGCTGTGTGACCTTGCACAATCCAGCTTGCCTCCCAAGGAGACTCTTTCACTGGCTGTTTATCTCCCCTGGGAGACTTTCCCAGGATATTTCCAGAAAACAGGGTGAGCAGGAAGATCAAAGCATTTGGCAAAGCAGGTACTCCTTTTTCGGAACAAAGACATGCTCTTCTCAACATCCCGGAGTTTTTCCTCTAACCATCACCCTCTTCTAATTCTGCAAGCAACTAATGTGTATATATTTGTTATTTCTTCCAGGAAATGATCGGAATGGCCTAGATTTCAACAGACAGGTAAGAACTTGGGTCAGAAGGAACATTTATCTTACCACTTTTGGGAATATCATGTGTGGGAATACCAAGATTAAGTACAGTTTGAGGGTGATTATTCATAGACATCTAACTTTTAGGAGTAAAGGACCTGGGTCCAGCCTCTCGCCCCAACCATGACCCAGTGTTGGGGTCTCCTCTTCAGAATCCCCTCAGGTCATGTCCAAGTGTGGAGAGATGTTGCAGCTGTTTAGCAGGAGCCGTGTGCCACATGTAGTCTTGAGTGGCATATCTAGTCCAGAAATCTAAGACTGTAGCACTTGCTGCCCAGGTTTAGCCTAATTACACCTTAGTGAGTCCTGTGCGTGGCTATGTGGAGAGGAATCTATGGCATCACCAAGGACATGGTACCTGGGTTTGCATAGGGAGCTTCCAATTGCAAGAAAGTTGATAGGGACTGTGACAAGGAAAACAAAAGAGCTCAGAACACAGCTGGGGAGACAACAGAAAGGCAGCTGAGCTGGGCAAGAGCTGGGTAGACTGAGTTAGGAAGCCTTTGGGCAGGGGCAGGTGCTGTTGGAAAGATTGCAGGTGGGGGATGAGTAAAGAAAAGGGTGAAACAGAGAGAGAGAGAGAGAGATTCCCGCCTTGAGGTTTCAGGCTGATGGGAGACCTAGCAGGCAGGAGGTAAAAAAAGGTCTGAGCAGCAGACAGGCATGGGAGAGTTTGCAGGAGAAAGTAGAAGCAGGGAAGAAAAAGAAAGTCCTAGAGTGAGGTAGAAGGGAGAGAATTAGATACAAAGTCAGAAAGCCAAGGTTTTGCTTCAATTTCTGCCACTAACTAGCTGTAGAGTTTTGGTTTAATACTTTTGGCCTGAGTGTTTTTCAGCTGGAGAGTTAATAAATCAGGGAAGGGGCAACTACTTTATGCCAGCTGTGGGAACACAGAAGGTGAAGACACCGCTATACTGAGGGAGCCTGACGTCCACATATATATGCATATATATTGGGGAGGGGTACCCGAGAGAGTCCCAAGTGAGTAAGTCTCATGTGTGCTTTGCTCAGGTCTGTAAAGAGCATGGCATCTGACAGAAATGGGAAAGATTGATTCTTGCTGGGAACTCAGAGCAGGCTTCATGGAAGAAGGGGTGTCTGAGTGAAGTTCTGAAGGATGAGGAATGATTTGTCCAGCAAGGAAGAGTGGGTTGGAGAAGACAGCAAGTGGGAGGGACGCAAATACCAACATGGGGTGCATGGATGACCTCGAGGACTCCTTCCCTGGGTTCTGCTGTTCTGAGCTTGGGTCTGGGTGAAGTGTGAGATGAAATGCAGACAGATATCACATATATTCTTTTCCTCCTTTATCTGTAGAATGATCTGAAGCCACTACTAATCTTTCCTCAAAGGCTGTTAATTCCAGGTACATCCTTCACAGTCAGAGAGAGGAATAATCTTGAGTCCTAAGCCAAAAGCTTTTAGGTAGGCGAATTTTATGATTTCGTTCATCAGGGAAACTGAGAAATTTGCCAACAAATGAAGACCCTCCGTTCCTCTTTCCTTCCCCACGTCCACTGAGATAGACTTCATTACACAGAGATCTAGGTTAGCTAAGAGGAAGGATCACAAGTCAGTGCAGTTTTTAAATCCTAGAAGCGCCACCAAGGAAGGATCACTGTAGAATCAGCTTCTCACTCAGGGTCTTTCGATGGGAGACAGACTCTGATCTAAGAGATAGTTTGGCTAGGTTTGTCTGATGGAGGTGTACTCCCAGGCTCTGTAACTGCAGGAAGGTGCCAAGCAGGGGGGTTGTGGGCTGTGTCCTGTGCTTTCTGCACTCATGACCTCCTCTACCACTGCCATTTGGAGAGTACCTCTCACTGCCCTGGGCTGTGGGCAAGGAGCACAGGGAGGAGGCTGTCCCACTCCAAAATGTGGCCATGCCAGCCTGCTGGAAGGTAGCCAGCTCCGCAGGCTTGGTGAGTTTGGCTGCCTCTGTGATCCATCTAGAGCTTGAGAAATGTTTGTGCTGTTTACAAGGCTAGGGAGGGATAGATAGATCCTGTGGCTCTGGGCAGGCACTGGGCAGATATCCTTTGGACATCTTTGGGAGCATAGTTCCCCACCAGCTGGGCTCTGGAATGGGCTCACTTTGGCTTGTTTACCTCGGACAATCCTCTGGGGTAGATTATTTCCTCAGTGCCACCTCAGGAGGGGTTTGGATTTTTCATCACTGCCATGGGCAGACCCCATAGTTTTGTGATTTGGGGAGGCGTTTGGGGAGGAGAGACACTCAGCTTGGTCACACTCACCTGCAAGCATATCCACAGCCTTCCGAAGGCTCCACTCCTCGGCTTCTGACTCTCCCTCGGAGGCCATCAGATACCCACACCCACACACCCACCCCCACGCCAGCTCACCTGCAGGACCACAGGTGCCACCCAGGCCTCTGCTTGGCAGTCACACCTCACACTTCACAACCAGAGAAATAGACACTCAACATACTTTATGTCATTTAATTCTCACTGTAAACTAGTGGGGTAACTGTGTTACTATCCCTATTTTTTTACAGGTAAGGCTGCCTCCCAGACAGCCCTGCCTTTTTCAGCGTGATGTGAGAGATTTAGTAATTGGATAAAGGTCATATGACTGACAGGGCCAAGATTTGAACTCACATTTTCTTGACTCCAGAGCCCACTTTCCCCACAATGCCTCACTGTGTCCTTCTCTGCACTCTTTCATCTTCTTCTTCTGTTATCCACACATACTTGTCGGGGAGGGGCCTGGGAGTAGATTCTGAGTGTGACTTCACTGTGACTGAATGGAAGGAAGTGGGAGGCAGAGGGAGTAGGGAGGAGAGGAAAGTAGGATTGTGAAGGAACTGCTCAGATTAGACACAGATCAGGGGTTGGAGGACACAGAAGAGCAAAGCAAGAACCACTGCCCTTGAGACGGCTCCTGTTGAAACTGCAGGCCAGCTAGTGTGATTGGAAGTTAAAGCCCCGTGCTAGGTGAACGGCAGTTCTAAGGTTGCTTGAATAAGGCACTCAGGCTCATCCAACATTCATGCAACATTCCCATGTCGAGTCTCTTAACATCCTGGACTCAGAAAGACAGTCTGAGCCTGTTCTGGAGTTAACTGTGGGGAAGGCAAAACCCTGAAGCCCCTTAGTCCCCAGGGCACATAAGACAGTTGAGAAACAACAGGAAATGGTCAGGTCCCTGGATAGAGACTTAGACGTCCTGGGTTCCCACACTGTCTGTCCCTCACTTACTGCTGCTCTTATGCAAACCTCTTCTTCCTGAGCCTTAGTTTCCTCGTGAATGAGCTGAAGACATGTAAATGAGATGGAATTAAAGGCCCTTTACCGCCTGTGTGCTGTGGTGCCCTCATTTTTATTGGAAATCGGGGAAAATAGATTGCAGGGAACCTTCCCAATTTTTATGATCATGTGTGACCCTGTGAAAGAACCATTTGAAGTGCAGGGGCAGAGATAGAAGGATCTAGTGGACCAAACCTGGGGCCATCCATTCATTCTTAAATGCTAGATAAAGGACATTGTTTTGTTTTGTTTTGTTTTGTTTTGTTTTGTTGGTACCTGGGATCGAATTCATGACCTCACCCTTGCCAGGCAGGCGCTTATGCTGCTGAGCTAAATCCCCGGCCCTTAGAGCATGTTATTTGAAAGAAGATGAATCATTATATTCATAGTGGACTCTAAAAAACTTGAGTGCTGGGCTAGGGAAACTATGCAGAGATGGTATGGAAGTGGGTAGCAATGGAAAAGTCAGACTTTGACTGGCAGAAAGATATGGCAGCGGTGTTCTACCACAGGAGACAGTGAGTGTGAAGACTTGTGATTGAAAAAGAGTGCAGCTTTGCAGAACGGTGAGACGTCCAGCAGGCGGTGAAATGAGGTTGGGCCAGATTGGGAAGAGCTCTGAATGCCAGAGAAGTGTGGAGTTTGTCTCACGGGCAGTAGGGAACTAGTAGACATTTTTAAGCATAACTACTTTCATTCAATGTTAAAGCATTGTATGGTGTAGGTAAGGTGGGAAAGGAAGATGAACAAAGGGCGCGTGCAGGAGAGGCCAGATGTAATGCTGTTGTCAGGGGCAGCAGTGGGCCGCACTGAGGGCAGAGATCTAGCGCATGAACAAAGCCGGATCTCTTGGGTTCAAATATTGGCTTTGCGCTACCAGGCTGTGACATTAGACAAGTTCCTCCATCTCTGTGCTTCAACTTTCTCATCTGTAAAAATGGGGAGAATACTGGTATCTACCTCTCAGGATGGTTGTGAAGCTCAAATGGATGTGAACGTGTGTGCGTATCGCTTAGGCAAGTGTCTGGAACGTACACACTGCATAAGTATTTTCTGTTATTACTGTGTCCGCAGACATGGGGAGACCAGATTTGAAAACTCTGAGATAAGATCAGGAGGATTTTGACACCAGGTTGGATGTAGGCAGCAAAGGAGAGGGACAAGTCACATGTGAATCCAAGATTTCTGGCTTGGCATGTTGAGCATTAGTGGAACTGCATCAGAGATCAAGAGGGCTAGAGATGGAACAGACTAGTCCAGAGGGTGGGAGGAAGAAGAGGAACAGATAATGAGCAACAGGCACTTGATACATGGTAAGAAATATGGGTCTGAGCCCAGGAGACAGATCAGAACTGAAGATGAGTATTTGGGAGTCACCATCAAACAGTGCTGCATGAAGTGATGGGAGGGAGGGAGGTGGCGTAGGGAGAGTGTGCAAAGCTGGAAAAGGTCCAAGGACAGGAAAGGGGACACTTTATAAGGGACAGGCTGAAGAGTGAGTGCCTGTAGGTGAAACTAAGCAGGAATGGTGAAAGGGACATGAAGGGAACTATGTCTGCAAAGGAGAGGTTTTCACGAAGGTGGAGAAAGCCAGCAGCATCAGAACACGCAGGCGTATGGTGGAGCCTAGAGCTTAAAAGTGGGCTTGTGAGTTGCACAGTGAGGAAGTAGCAATGGTCTTGCTGTAGTGTCTGCAGTGCCCGTGTTAAGAGCAGATGCCAGGCAGCCATAGTAGATGACTGAGTAGGAGTTAAGAGCATGCTCGTGATTTGGATTGTGCAGTTCCTATTCGAGAAAGGGGCTGATAAAGGGATAAAAATGAAGAGAAGACTTTGGGACCTAGGGGATCCTCGAGAGGGATAGAAAGAAGATGCAGTATAGAAGAGAGGACATGACAATGGCATTGGTGGGGGACCCAGTAGAAGTCTCAGCCTGGAAGAGGAGGCCTCTTCTGAGAGGGAGGGAGGCTGCCTGCCCTGCTATTGAGTCCAGAAACCCTTTATGGAGCTCCCCTACTCCATCTGCTGCTAACTTCAGAAGAACTCTGGGAGGTAGAAGAACTGGCTTAAAGAGGCTTAGGGAGCCCACAGGAGCACCCCCGGGTAGCCTCAGATCTGCTTTCTGCTGGTGAAATCGGAATGCCTCGTTATCCAGAGCTGTGGGCTTCTGCTTGACAGACCAGGCCATGTTCTGTGTGTGGTGTTAGATGCTGTCTTGCTTCATGGCCTCCCAAAAGTTCTGTGGGCCTGAGGAGGATCATAAGTAAGTGGCAGTGTTCTCATCACTAAGCTTCCTGTGCCCAAGGCTGAGAATCACTGGCCTGGGGTTTTTCCCTGTCCCAGGCTCAGCAGCATTCTGAGCTTACCTGCACAATACACACATTTCCTATGCCCCTCTCTGGGCCCCATAGAGAAGTCACCCCCACCATGTTCCCCTGCATAGCATTTAGTTATAAACTAGGATTTTTCTTGTTTCCCTGAAGATAACAGAAAACAGCCAACTGTCTGTGGTAGCTCTTGGTGTACACTGATTTGTGGTATTTAATTGGCTCAGTGGATATTTTCTCTAAAAATCAACAGGATTCAGCCTAAGGAAAGGTCTTGGGGGATTCAGAATGATGTAGAAGCATCTCAAGCTGGCAAGTAGGGTCTGTGGTGATGGCAGAATAAATCTACTTCTCAAATGAAAAAAAAAGGGCTGAGGATATAGATCCATGCAAAGGCCCCGAGTTCCATTTCCAGTACTGCAATAGGTAGGTAGGTGGCTAGATAGATAGATAGATAGATAGATAGATAAGGAGCCAGCAAATCACATTTTAGGGTATAAGTACATAGCATCTCTTTTTTCTCTCCCCCTCCAAGGTAACAAGGCAATTAAAAAGCAGATATAAGAGCTTGACAGATACAACTGTGTTGGAGATAGAGGGTTTTGTTTTTGTTTTTTCTTTGTTGGTTCATTTGTTTTGAGACAGGGTTTGGATGAATGGCCGCACGGGAGTTTCTACTGCAGAATTAAACACATTTGCCAGGAAGAAAGAGAGCTGGCAGAGAACAGGCTGAAAGTTCCCAGCTCTGTGACAGGCAGGTCCGGAAAGAGAACCCAAAGGGATCAAGTCACATCCCCGCGTCTGTCTAACTTGTTGTCCTGATCAGACCCAGTGTTATTTGTGACAAGGATTTGGAATTTATACATGTGAATAAAAATTTATATAAGATATAAATAAAAACATAAAAGATCATCTCATTTGAATAAAAAGGAGACAACAAAGTAATTTATAATGAAAAAATACTTATTTCAGCAAGTAAATCCTTGGACACAATCCCCCAAAAGGATGCTTTGTGTCAGACACGAATGCAGACAGGAATTGGGGTGCTCTATTAGCAGCTCAAAAGCCTCGGGTTAAGGGGGAGGTGTACTTTGTCGGTGTGGCACTTGGCCTCTGGGTGTACGGCCCTCAGTTTGATTCCCAGCACCACAAAATAAATGAAGAAAACCGTGATTTTCCAAAATGTTAAGTGAATCTTGGTAAAGCTCTAAATAATTCTTTCCTCGATGCAGAAAATGACATCCTTGGGAAACATGTATACTGAGTATGTATAAGATTATGGCGTTTTGCATAAAACATGGAGTTGGATTGTAGACTCCTATATTTAAAGGCAGGCTATTCACCAGTGCCAACATCTGGGGGTCATTTGAAAACTGTGTAAAAGTTGTTCAGAACATCAGTGTTCCTTGTTTGGTAATACGTTGTAGTGTGAGATGTCTGAATAACGCAGATGTTTGAATATTCTCTGCCCAAAAAGTACCAACTGAAATAACACCCCACGGAGCTTAGAAACCGTGTTCTGGGATAGCTGTCCCCTCCAGCAGGAACAACTCACCTTGACCCACCACGGATGTGTCTCCTCTCCTGCCAGGAGGCAGAGTGGTTGTAACCGGGCTGTGGACCTTCCTCCACATAGGAACAAAAGGAGAACCTGGAGGCTCCCCTGACACTGGGAAAACCGTCCTGGAAGTGACACAGGGCTCCTGTCCTCTGAGAACTGAACTTGCTGTCAGGTGAGGGAGAGGGCCTGGAAAGCTCCCACGAACAAAACACCAGAGCAAGCAGTGTGTGAACCAAGGCCACTGTCACAGCGCTTGAATTGGTCTGACTGCGTGATTAGGTATAGAACAGGATTTTCAGGCAGGAGGTAACTGGCAGGATTCAATGATTCCTACTGGGTGTGGTGGCACAGGGATCCCAGCAACTCAGGAGGCTGAGGCAGGAGAGTCATAAATTCAAGGCTAACTTGGGGAGCTTAGCAAGATAATGTCTCAAAATTTTCATTTTAAAAACTTTTTTAAAAAAGGGATGGATATTGAACCCAGTGGTAGAGTGCAAGGCCCTGAGTTTAATCTATACACACACACACACACACACACACACACACACACACAAACACACACACACATAGACATGACTGCCTTCTCCAAAGTGATTTCCCCTTTGTAATCATCATATATGATAACATAACATTAATTGAACTCTGATTGTATTTCAAGCACTGAGTGCAAGTTTTTACATACATTATTTCTTTTAACACTCATAGCAACCTGTGAAGTAGTCCCGTGTCGTGCAAAGACAGGTCTGAATCATCTGCATTCTACAGATGTGGAAACGGAGGTGCTGAGTGGTTAAGGACCCTTCTGTGATCACATTGTCCACACACAGAGGTCTGGATTTACAGCTGGGTCTGCCGGCCTGCCAGTCCCGTGACTGCCCACTCCACTGCCTGCCTTACTGTAGAGGAGGCAGCGCCATGGATACAGGTGATAAGCCCCTATTGGTCAGTGACAATTCGTGCTCAGCTCCCTCATCCAAAGATGAGGATAGTAATACAGTGCTACCCACTTCCTAGGATGTTGTAAAAATTAGTATAGTTAAGATCCATAAAGTACTGAGTACAATCTCTGGCACACAGTAATCCACAAGAATCATCAATTCTTAATTTTTTCTGATGAATGGCCACTTTCTTTTTCTCCTTCCCCTGTGTGGCTACTTGACTGGGTTTGCACCAGGTTGAATGGGCTTCAGACACTACTAGAAAACTTTTTTTTCTGAGAGCTATCACCTCCCAGTCTACACCCTACCAGCTCCCCAAACTTGGGCGGAGAAGAAGTGATAAATGCATTTGCTTTTGGAGAGGTGGAAGTTGGTCCTTCTTTGCCGGCTGTACTTGGTGCTTTGGCCTGAGGCTCAGGTGTCAGCTGTTTCCTGTTTGTAGCAGGCAGCATCCCCAGTACTGGGTGGATAAAGCCTTGTGGAGGACAGGGTAGGGAGCAGCAGGCAGGAATGGAGCAGTCATCTGGCTTCTCTGGAGGCGTGTCCACAGTACCTGCTGGCTTACTTGATAGCTACGAAGCCCTTCTGCTGAGCGGAGCCTAGCGTAGCCATGAGACCACAGAAACATGAAATGTTCCTCTCCGCCCAGCAGTGAGGATGAGAGAAGGCCAAGGTAGCTAGGTCACTTCACTCATTCTGCGGGCATCAGGAAGTGAGTTTTCTTTGAGGCAGTGAGTTGCATCTGGTGGCTGCAATTCTGTTGAAACTAAAAGCTTTGCCAGCCCTGCTGCTTCTCCTGTAGGAGTCTCTCTGGAACACAGGTCTTGAAAGGGAGATGTTAACACCATTGACTGAGTTTATAACAGACACTGGGCTGAACATTTTATAAGCAGTAGCTCCTTACAACTTTACCACAGTTGTCATCATTTGGCTTTTGTTGTTGTTGTTGTTGTTGTTTGTTTGCTTGCTTGCTGGCTTTCTAATTTTTCTGTGTTTTTTTCTCTTTAAAATAAAAATAAATAAATTAGAAATTTACAGCAACCCAGAGAAGTAGATTTTTATAATTTCCATTTTATAGATGAGGAAACAGAGGCTTAAAGAAGTCAAGAGACTTACTTAGGGTCAGGATTCACACCAACGTTTCTGTGCTGTACCAGATATGTCACATAGGTTATATCTTATTTGTTATTACTTAATCCTTTCAACAGCCCAGTGAGGTAAGCATGATTATTCCCATTACATAGCTGGGGAAACTATAGCTCAAAGAGGTTAAGTAACCTGCCCAAGGCGGAGTTCAGATATAAGACAGGCCTGTCTGACTTTCCTCCATTCCAGGCTGCTTTTGAGAAACAGAAGGGAGAGAGAGAGCATGGGAGGAAGGAGGGTTCCGCCAATGAAACAGCACTACTGTGACTCAGAGTCCCTCATTTGATGGAGCCAGAACTTTTCCAGATCTCCGGATACCCCTCACTCACCAGTTCCCATAGACCTCTCCTGGCTGGGGCTTGCAGGCCGGGAAGCAGAGATAGCATCTGCAGGCCCAGGGAGGGTTGCCAAGAGATGGGTAGGGTGGAGAAGGGTTTCCACCCAAAGAGGGTTTCCCGGGAGAGCCACCTCCCTGGGCCTGTGCGTGAGAAGGGCTCAGGGAGGGGAGGTGTTTGCCTGTGTGTCTGCAGGGCAGGGGCGGGCCCTGGCTTTCTCTCTGCCCCAAAGGCAGAGGGCTGCCAAGGTAGCTCTAATAACCCTGCACAGTGTACTTCCCTAAGAATCACAGTTTCAGCCAAAAATTTCTTACCTCAGACTCCCCCTCTCCTGCCTGCCTGTGGCTTTGGGGGCCATGCTCAGGGCTCAGATCCTGTTTCTATGTTCCTACTCCATTCCAGTCACCTCTCGTGCTGTGTCCTTCCACTGGACAGCTTGAACTCTGCTTCAAGCCAGGGAGGTTTTCTCTCCCCTGAAAGAAACTGTGTGAAGTGGGTATTACTATTCTCAGCCGACAAATAAGGGAACTGAGGCTCAGCGTGATAAAGTGACTCGCAATTAACTGGCAGCGCTAAGACTTAATCATTCACCTTTATGCAGTGCCTATTGATCTCAGGCCCTGTGGTCAACACCAGTTCCTTTTTTCTACACCTAACTTGTTCCACTGATCATTGCTGCCCTCACTGCCCCAGCCTCTGCTGCTTGGGTCCAGATCATACGTGGAGACCTCCCTCCCTGACCCATGCACAGCCTCCCATTCCCCCTGGTTCCCAACCCCTGAGGACCCTTTGCTCACATCCTGATGTGCTTTGCTTTGCTGGCAACCTCTCTCCTGCACTGGCATCTTTGAATGCCTCTTCCCCCATACTCAGTTAGCATGACCAGCTGCAAGGCACCCCTGGGTCCAGCCCCGCAGAGGACAGTGTGGTGTACGTAGGTCCAGTTAGTTTCAAATCTCAGCTCTACAAATAGGAGCTGAATAGTCTGGTCACTTACACTCTCCAAGTCTCACTTCCCCCTCTGTAAATTGGGAGAAATAATAACACACACAATGTTGTTAGGAGAATTAAATGAAATTTTGCAGTTTCAATAATTTTGCAGCAATCTCAGCTCCAGTTGCCCCTTCTCCAGTTCACCCCTTCTTCTCAGCATCTGTGGAAGGCTCCAGAGACCTGGTGACATCTCCACTCAGATCCCCCAACTGCAGGCCTTCCTGTGACTGGCCTTACCTGTGTCCTATGCCTGACTCAGCCATGACTAAAGCAATAATGAGAATGATGTGTCAGCCCTGTACTGTGCCAGGTAAACATAGGCAAGACTCACTAGGCCAAACCAGGTGGTTTTTGAAACACTGTATGCAAATCAGTTTCATACATGAAATGCTATTTTTCTTCAATAAGAAAACCTGCACTTAAAAAAATAATAGAATGACCCTTTCATAAACAAAGAATGCCTGTTTGAGGTTAGGTGGAGCCACACATCTTCCGTAAGTTTTGAATATTTTTTCACTTTTGATGATATCTCAGAACATGTGATCCTAACAAGGGTTGTTTAAATCTTAACCTAGGCTGTTGCTATGAATGGGCTCATCAGAGGAGGTGGAAAAGGGTTTGCAGGCTACTTATGCAGCTAGTAAACTGGGGCCTAGAAAGATTTGGATACCCATTCCCGAGGGAGCCCGGCACTGGTTGCTGCAGGGGTGAGTGGTGGAGGGCTGCTGTGTGCCCAGCTCTGGGCTGAGACGTTGGCACTGAACGGAGTGGTCAAGCTGAACTTGGACTCTGAGGGAAGCAGTGCTGGACCAGAAAAAGGGTATTGCCCCTCTGGTTCTGTATAGAAGACAGCATAGCTGCTAGGAGGATTCTGACCGGAAACAACAGACTTCCTTTTTGAGGATTTGGTGGTTCGCAAGGCCAAGGGTAGTTCCTGCCTAGGGGTCCCTCCCCACAGCCTGGCTTTGCCTATGAGGGGCTGGGGGGGAAAAGTACTTTTCTGCCATGAAGAAATGTAGGGTCAACAGGCCCTGGCGTGTGACTTTGCCTAAGATGTGACAACTCAGCAAAGACCTGGTGTTTCCATGGTGGCTCCCCCGACATAGACAGGCCTTCAGGGGAACTGGAACCACAAAGTCCAACCTCACAACCTCAAGACCCCCTTTCCTCAGGACTTCCAAGCACTGCCTGCCTGCTTGTAAGAAATAAGGTGCCTCTTTGGAATGGAGGGGTCTGAAGGTGGTGAGGCACAGAGACACAGGCATATTGCTTCTGCTTTACATGAGCCCGTCCTCCGCCTCCACCCCATCACTCTCCCTGTCCCTTGAAACTCCCTTGCATCTCCCCAGCCTCAGCCCAAATGCCTCATTCTGCAAGTGGCCCTCCAGGACCACCCACTCTGCCTTCTGTGCCTTGACCAACTCTTGCTGTTTGTCTGCTGCCTTCCCCTCCAGGCGGTACAGTGTTTGAGGAAAGGGTCCATACTCTGCATTATGTTTATTATAGTAGAACAGGGCCAGACACACAGTAGGCATTTAACCTGTGTTTCCTAAATAAATACATGGGTGGACAGTTGAAATGAACCTGCCCGTCCACCTTCCCTCCATCCCTTCTCTGCTTTTCATGTTGTTCTCCTTATTGTCTTTGTTCCCAGTCAGTGCTCCACAAAAAGTCACCCCTTTGCCCCAGGAAGGGGAGCTTGTTGGGTTTATACCAGTAGGAGATGGAGTGGGCTCCATCCAGTAGGCTCTGGTAAACGCTTCCTAACTGTGCCTCTGCCAGCCATTGGCCTAATGGCTGCCGGCAGCTGGGGCCTCATCTCCGAGACCCAGGTCCTGTGTGCAGCAGTCTGGACAACCCAGTGGGAGGCTGTAGTTCAGCTAACTATCGCAAGCCAGGACAGGGCCACAGCCAGGACAGGGCCACGCCGGAAGGGCCCCTTAATAAGCGAGAGGAAGCTGCGGGGCTCCCCCCTCCCAGTCATTTTAATAGAAACAATATGATGGGAGTATCTGTGACACCTATTATCTGGTGACTTTATTTTTCATAACCTGAACACAGAATTTTGAGGTGAACCTCCAAGTCTAAGGTACAGAAGTGGGGGTTTTGGGGGGGCGTTATTTTCTGGTTTTGGTATTTTGCTCTTTTTTGCAGTGCTGGGATGGAGCCCAGGGCCATATGCCTGCTAGGCAAGCACCCTAGCCCCGAGCTAGACCCCAGCCCAGCACCCAGACTCCCGAGGCTGATGCTGATGCGTCCTGCAGGCTGGCTCCTCTGTTCTCAGCAGTGCCCCACAGAGCTCCCCTGTCCCCACCCTGTCGCTTTCTTCTCCCTCTCTTTTATCCTGTGCATTGACACTTTTATTTATTCATAATAAAGCACCTCATTACTCAGTTTTCACTGCAAACAAAATTCAAATAGGAAAAAACCTAATAAATATTTGCCTTTTTTTTTTGGTAACAGAGATCACAGAGCAGAGTTGACCTCATGCTTGCCAGGCAGGCGCTGTGCCGCTAAGCTATATCCCCAGCCCTCTAGTGAATTTTTGTAAATATACTTCATTTTTACAACACAAAGTTTTGCATTTATTGGTATTAAAATATTTATTTTATACCATGAAACAATGATGAGAATAGGTGGTACTAATTACTTTAATATCCCTATTTGACAAAATAAACATTTTTAACAAGAAGTGTTGAGCCAGGGAATTAGCTCAGCAGCACAGGCGCCTGTGTGGCAAGTACAAGGTTGTGAGTTCGATCCCCAGTACCAAAAAAAGTAGTTCTATTTTTTTTTTTCTTAAAGGAAGTGTTAGTCATGAACCTCAAAGGCCTAGGGCCCAGTGATATCAGCTCATGGATCCTGCCTACTGACACTCCTCTCCCTCAATCACTTTGGCCCTGTCTCTGCCAGAGCTCTGCCAGGATTCCAGGCTCCCTCCCTAGAAGACAGCCTGTTCCAGGCTTTCGCCCCCACTGGAATGTCAGGGCTCTCTCTCCTGTAAAGGAGGTGCCTGTCACCAACCTGTGGGCAACCAATCCTGCCTCAGCTCCAGGCCCAAATGGATCCCTTTCACACAACAGGCCTTCCATATTCAAGAGAAGGCCCCACCCACACACAGTCTTTTCCTTTCTCTGTGAATATCTGGAACTCAGTAAACCATTCCACATGTCCCACTTTGAATTGCTTTCCTAAAGCAATTAGATGCATAAAGCGTGAGTACTTTCTCGTCATAAAAAATTTCCTAAGAATTAAAAAGAAAGACTTTTTAATCCCTGTTTAGTCACAGTCCTCTTCCTAATAGTAGTGTTTGTTACCACTATAGCATATATAAGTGTAAAATACTTTTTCCCTCTGGTTATAAAATACAAAGGGAAGTGTATAAATGTTTCTGTCATTTAAAAGTACATACACACCTATACATTATATGGCCTGTATTCTTTTGCAACTTTCTTTTTAAATTTAAAAAATTAGCTAGAGGCGGTAGTGCACATCTCTAATCCTAGCCACTTGGGAAGCTAGGACAAGACTGTCTCAAGTTTGAGGCCAGCCTGGGCAACTTGACGAGACCTTGTCTGAAAAGGAAATTTTAAAAATGGGCTGGGGCTGTGTATGTTGCTCCATATCTGTAATCCCCAAAACTGGGAGGTTAATGCAGGAGAATCCTAAATTCAAGCTCAGACAAGATAATTTAGCAACTTAGACTCTGTCTGAAGACAAAAACTGAGGGAAAAATCTGAGGCTGTGGCTCCGTGAGAGAGCACTTGCCTAACATGCTCTCAAGGACGTGGGCTCAATCGCCAGTTCTACAAAAATAAATCTTAAAATAAGAACATAAGATTTGTAGATTGTTTCATGGCATTGCATATTAAATATGATTTTTATTAATAAACACAAAATAATATATTGTTTTAATGTAATTTTAGTTTTTTTCTACTTCGATGGGAATCAGGTCGTTTCCTTTTTATATATATACGATGCTAAATTGAACTTCTTGACCTCATTTATAACTTATTGCCTTAACAGGTTCATGCTTCAGTTTGTCAGTCACCATCTGTAAGTAGACAGCCCCAAGTGTGTAAGACTCGGTGTGCCTGTGAGGTCTGGTTAAGCCAGAGCACTGTGTGGCCTTTTGCTCATCTATCTACTTACTATTCAAGGCATTTTTATTGAGCAGGTACTATTATTTATTGTGCCCTAATTTCCAAGTGTGCCAGCTATAAATAAAGCAGTAATAAAGGCTTCTTTCATGAAATGGGCATCATCAAGTAGCAGAGCCTCCCTCGAGAGATACTCTGCTTCTGTTAGTGCAGACTACTTGCGGATTTCTAAGATAACCGAGTCACACTGTCAACTTACAGCTCTTTAAGTCAATTAATATCTCTCAAGCATGCTTTTTTATGATGAACTGTTGTCTTCTGCGGTTAATATTCTAAGCAAAGATTTTTACATTTGTTTTTATGTTTCATCTTGTTCCTGTGCCTGCTTTACTACATGTATACTCAAGTGCTTTTTTTCAATTTTTTAAGTCTTGATGTCTTTGTGCAAAGTGCTAGCAGGCCCTGCTCCTCATGTAGAAATTTAAGGACATGAAACATCTTCATCCAAGTGACTGTTAACATTCCTAGCAAGACTGGCTCACAAGCAGAGTCCTGTCACATGTCTGGATATGTCCCTCCTGATGGTAGTGACCCATTGCTCATCTGCACTATTACAACCCCGACACTTTCACCTTGACGTCTAGGGATGACTCATACACACAGATAAATGTATGTACATATTGTACCTACAGCCTCTACCTAACCCCTTCTTCTGGAATCCCCATATGAAATGAGACAAGTTTGGCATAATACTTCAAGTCATGTGATATAGCAGAAAGAGGGTTGATTTTGAATCCATGTAAACCTGGGTTCAAATACTACCCCAGTCACTTCCTAGCTGTATGGCCTCTGAGAAATCATTTGTCTTCTCTGAGACCCAGTTTCCTATAGGACTGTTGAAAGTATTCCACATTAATTCCATATACATTTAATAAGTAATAAATGACAACCATTACAGTCTGTGCAAAGCATAGAAAGCAAGATAAGTTTCCCAGGTAAGAAGTGTGCAAAATCATTATTTTCAAATAGTTTTGATGACATAAATAAGCAAAATCCTCTCTGAAATAGATTTCATATTTGGACTCGAGTCCCACTCCCAATATATCTCATTATAATTATGCAAATATTCCAAAATTTAAAAAAAAATTCAGAAGCTAAAATACTTCTGGTCTTGAGCATTTCAGACAAAGGATGGTCAACTTGTACACCATGAGGAGAATCTCTTGGCAACAAATTTGGTAGCTGCTTCCTAGCCTTTGGAAATTATCTTAAAATGTCATTTGCATAGATCAAACCAGCCATTGTACCTAGATACCTGTCCCAAGCTAATAAGGGTAACAAAATAGGCATGAACTAGATAAAAATGAAACCGAAGGGCAAACCCAGTGTTAAAGAGAGCTGAATCGAGGTGCTGATTCATTCACCCAGCCAGTAGCTTCACTTATTTAGAACCCCACGAAGTCTGAGGAGGAGGCAAAATGAGACCTCACGCCAAACCTTTTCTCAGAGCCTGGAACTTTTGTTTTAGAAATGGTTGTAACAATTCTGGTTTTCGTTAATGTTCTGGCTTTCCTACCCCTTAGAAAATAAAAACTGTAGATTCTAGCTGGAATGGAGGGGTTCCAAAAGCAAATATACCAACAGTAGGAGGAGAAAGCCTGATTGTGAAAAAGGATGCAAAAACCCTAGAAAACTTAGCTGGGAGCTGCAGAGTAATCTGTCTAGGGCAATATCGTGCATTGGCCAACAGAAGCCAAACACTTGGTATCCCCGAGGGCGTGATTGCTTTTAAGAGGCGCTCAGCATTATGACACTGACTCACTGACTGAATTAGCTTTCAGGTACTCTTTAAGGGAAAATAGGGATATAGATAATGCCCTTATGCAAGATTGTTATTAAAAATACACCAATAAATATCTACCCAGCGCTGAAATAAAAAGCTTTGGAGCTTCAAGGGATAGATTTCAGTGACTTTGAAAATCTACTTATTTAGGAAACTTCCTCAGGAAATCATAGGCATTGTCAAGCATTGAATTTTAAATCGGATGATGTGGGTTCCAAATTCAGCTCTCCTGCTAGCCGACCATGTACCTTAGACTTACCTTTTACCTCCTATGAACCTTGTTTGTCTTGACTATAGAGTAAGAATAACATTACCCACTTTCTTTGGTCTTCTGGGAGTATTCTGAAGGTCAGACATAATGATGTATTTGAAGGTGCTTTGTAAACTGTAAAGTATCATGGTAATGTGCAAATGACTCTACAGGCTACAGCCCTGGGTGCTACCTGGTAGAACACAAGACTCAGAATGTGTGAGCTGAGCAACCAGTTTCCAGTCGTTGGTTAAATATATTTGTGTACTTGTTATTATACGTATGGAAATATGCACACATGTGTTTGCGTGTGCCTTTGCTTATTTAGGCAATGTGTCCTCGAACCTCTCAAGGCATGCTTCTTATCAGGAGACAGACGTTCTCTACAATTAATTTCAACACCTTGTAAATGATAACATCCTATGTAGATACTTGACATTTTGTATACTTATTGTTTTCTAATTTTCTAACTTTTTTTCCAGTTTAAAATTGATATATAACTCTTAAAAATCAACACTGGGACTAGAGAGGTGGCTTAGTGGTGAGTGCTTGCCTGATATATATAAGGTCCTGGGTTCTGTTCCCTGCACTGCAAAACCAAAAAGTAAAATAAAATAAATTTTAAATTAAAAAAATCAAATATTGCAGAAATATATAACAGAAAATAAATACCTCATAGAATTGCCACATGCTTCCTACTTGATCATTCATTAGCAGTTTGGTCTAGAGAACTCCTTCAGACTCTTTTTCTGTGATAGTTCTTCTAGTCTCACAGGCATTCAACAGGGGACCCCGAAATAAACAACTCTTTGTTATAGAATATAAATCTCTAAGGAGAGAATTATGTTTTACATCATAAAAGCGTTCCGTTCTATCTGTTCTCCTCTATGCCTACTGTTTTGGCCTTAGGCATGTCCACATCAATTCTCACCTAAACTACTGCAGTATATAGCTTTTTACCTAGTTGTCCTGTATGCCATCGTGTGCCTATCGTCTCTGCAAATCCACATTCCATGTGGCTGTTAAAGTTGAACTAAGCTGACATCTCACCATGTCACCCACCTTCACTCTAGTCACGTAGCCCTTGGTATGACACACCAATCTCCCCCTCCTTCGCCCTGCCGGTTGTCATGGCATCTCCCATCCTGCACAGCAGCAGTCTGGCATTGCTTGGAGTTTCTGGGCAGGAAGTGGCTGTTTTATGCTTGTGACTTTGGATAAGCTGCTGCTACTTCTTGGGATGCCCTCCTGTGACTTCTCTACCTGGTGAACTCCTCCTCTCTGTTGGGGTCACTCAGTAGGGACTTACTTTTGGAAGCCTTCTCTGTCTCTGTCCCTTTTCTCTAGCTGTGTCCTCTCTGACCTTTTCTATGCCAGCCTGCACCTATCTCTGATTGTTATATGTATCACGCTGTAGGGAGTGGCTTTTTGACTTGAATATCTAATTCGACTAGGAGCTCCCTCTTCATCTTTGAGTCCCTACTGCTTCTTGGTATAGAATAGGTGCTTTATAAATGTTTGTTGAGTTAAACTGCATAAGAAAAAGAAACTTTAGGGGCAGAACACTTCTCTGTTTTAACACCTTGAAAACCACCTACTTCATGGCTGGCAGGGCAGAAGTGGTGATGCCTCACTTTACTGGATGCCAAAAGAAATAAGAACCTCAGGTCTACTGAAACACTGTTCTAAAAGATGACAAGTAGCAAGGAAAACCATTTACTCTTTTATCCAATGTTCAGACGTCTGGGGGCAAGCTTCAAATCTCAGACTCACCTGGAAATGCCAAAGACAATCCCACTGAGACTTGAAAATTTCACTTTCAATGACTATTTAAGCCACATACGCATGTGAAAGGCTCCGACTACACTTGTAGCAATGTTTACTCCAAGCAGGCACTGTACATAAAAACAATATGCATAGCACATGAAGAGGCAGGACTCAACCAGTACATCTCAGTGGCTTCCAGGCGTTCAAAAATCCTGGTGTTAGATGCAGAGGAATTGCTCAGAGCATGTAAAAAGGCAAAGCAGGGGGACATGGAGACCCAGGATCCAAAGAGAGAGTTGGTCTCTGCCTTTCCTAGCTGTGTGCCATTGAGCATGTTACTTAAGTTCCCACAGCTGGAAAGCTATTGAACTATAATGAAGAACGAATGGCAATTATATTTGAAAGTGTTTTTAAACTGCTTTATCTTTTATTTTTGTTAGTACACGTTTGCTGTACATAACAATTATACTCACGGTGGGAGTTGGTACGTGTACATAGCACATCTTAATTCTTTTTACAAGGATAATTTTCTGTCTTTCTTGAGCTGATACTCATGGAGTTAATCTGTGTAGTACTTGACAATCATACACTGGTCCTACACACGTGTGTCTCCCAAGCAGGCAGGACGACACCGGCCCTTCCTTTTAGCAGTCTCATTTGGACCCACAGCAAGACACACTAGGATGGAAAGTCCATAAAAAGCTTGGCTCTTCTCTTCCCCCTCTTCACCTCTTTTCCCTTCCTTAGCAAATATCAAGCCCCTGGAGTTAAGTTAATCTGTATGTGTCAGAGTCAATGTAGTACAGAGTGCTGGTCTCCAAACCACATCAAATAGGTAATACGCTTCATCTGTATCTTAACTTTGCTCGGTGTAGTAACTGAAAACCGTGTGGGAGCTTTTCTTTTGCGATTCAGTCTCATTAAGACACGGGGAATAGGGCTAATCAATTATTATAGGAGGCAGAGTGAGCATAAGCAATAGAGATAGAGAATGAGGCTGGGCATAATGGCGCATGCCTGTAATGCCAGCACTCAGGAGGCTGAGGCAGGAGGACTGCTGTGAGTTTGAGACCAGCCTGGGCCACATTAGTCATTTCAAGGCCAGCCTGGAGTACATAGTGAAACTCTGCCTCAAACAAACAAACAAACAAATAAATGAACAAAAAACCCCCCAGATGATAGAGTCATAGTATAGTGCACAGGAATTAATCAGATAGTGGATGGGGAGTTTGGAGCCCTATCTGACTGGAGACCTGGCCCTAGCTGGTTGCAGCTCTACCTGTGTCTCCTGAGTAAGTAATTTCCTTGTTCTGGGCTTCAGGAATTATATATGTAAAATGAACCAAGTGATGGCTACATTTCCTTCCAGTTCTAATGGGGAAAGAAAGGAATTGACACTTTTTGAATAATTGCCATGTAGCCGGCACAACCTGTTCCAAGCTTCCTTAGAGTCCATAATTCAGTGGTTCCATGACACATAGTGAGAACTGGGATTAGACAGAAGAGTAAAGCAGACTTGGGTCGCAGTCAGCTCTACTGTGTACAGCCAATGTGACATAAGGCGCATTCCTTAACACCTCCAAGCCCAAGTCTTTTCAAATGTAGAGTAGGTCTAGTAACATAATAAACATACTCACATGCTTACAAGACTACTCCTACTCTCCTTAATTCACTGATTAATTTTCACAGTACTGAGGATGGAATCTAGGACCTCACTCATGCTAGCTGGCAAGCATTCTACCATTAGGCTGCATCCCAGGCCTCTGTTCTGTTATGCATTGTACATTTCTTAAGTAAATTGTTTGTAGCCTATGTTCTTCCATATTTGGAGGAATATTCTTGACCTAGACAGATTAAGTCATACATGTAATTAGAGATAGGGATGCCACTCTAAATCAGGTGCCCTGAACCTTGCATTTATTTCCTGGATGTCTTTTTAAAATTATCCCCTGACTCATTTTTTTTGTTTGTTTGTTTTGTTTTTCTTTCTAAACAAAATCTTACTGCCTGGTCATGTAATCCACTCTGGCCTTGAACTGGTTATGTAGGCCAAACTGGTATCAAACTGGCAATCTTCCTGCCTCAGCCTCCCTAGGGTTGGGATTATAGGGATGCCCAGGCATACCTAGCCCTAAAAGGGACAACAAAGTCCCTTCATAAATACATCGTCCATCGTCCATCCAAATGTTGTAGTGCGTGCAAAATCTCCACACTCTAGGACAGAACCTGTGTCAGAATAAAAAAGTATGTGTGGGATGGTTGTAGCTTAACCTTAAATTCCAAGGCCTTAAATTCAATCTCCTGAACTGGGGGTGGGTAGCCCAGATTTATATAAAAGTGTGGTGATAAACTGCATGCACGCACTAGGGTTCCCCAAGAATTACCACTGGGCTTCAAACAGTTCTTAGAATGCAGTGCTCAGTATTTTCCTCTAACGTATGTGAACCAGTTGTATACGGCACACGTGTGTGCAACTGTATGCCTGTGTGTGTGCCTAGAATCTAAGCCCTGGGGGCATTGAGCCAGAAGGATGGTAAATTTGAGGCCAGACTAGACTACGTAGCTAGTTCAAAGCCAGCCTGAACTATGTAGTGAGCCCCTGTCTCATGAAAAGAAAAAAAAAGGTCAAAGTTTCCGTGTCATATTCCTGCCCAACTAGAGACCTGGTGAAGGAGCTCTGTCCTCCTGTCTGCCAGGTAGGCCACCAAACAACACAAAGACTGGTTCAAGGCGGGTTGGGACCACAGATGAGCGAACCCTACTGATGCAACCGTCAGTGGACAGGACACTGCAGGAGTCTCAGCGGGGCTGTGCAGCAGTGCCACAGTTAAAACTGTTCAAGTCCTGGACACCAGGAAGCATTTATGGAGGCACAGACTCTTTCTGGAGTTTTAAAACTGGGATTCAGGGACGTAACATTCAAAGGGGAAGAAAACGTTTACAAGCTTGAGATGAAGGGAAGTTTCACCAGTGTGTTGGCACACACATAGCTATGTCCCAGGAGCCACAGCCAGCCAAAGTCCTAAACAGCAAGATGGAGATGCTGGTTACATTTGCAGAGTAGAAGCAAGCAGGAAGCACAGGACCTTGTCTTCGGAAAGCTGCGCTTCAAGGGTGCAACTCCAAATGGATGCACCTTCCTGAGCAGCATTTAGTTATTAAAGGACCGTGTATCTCCTCTCTTCCGTCCCTCTTTCGCGTAGAAATCTGTTGTTCTTTAGATGACCCCAGTTTACATGGACAAAGATGCATCCAGGCTGATATAGCATAGGTTTGACTAGAGCCCAGGGATTGGATGCGACCATCTCCCCAAGCACTTCCTACGGGCTTCCTGGGGGACACCCAGGGGCTAGGAGCCTCAGGCTCTTAGGAAGTAGTCAGGAGCCTTGGAGACAGGAAAATCACCCAAGTGAAATCACAGCTGGACAGTAGCTCAGGGGTATAGCACTTGCCCAATATGTGCAAGACCTTGGGTTCCATCGCTAGCACTGAAAAACAAAACAAAACAAAGCAAAGCAAAACAAACCAACGAATACCACAGCCAACATTCACCTCAGCCCTGTTCACCTGTTAGCTGGCTGCCCCATCCTGCCGCTTGGGATATATTTTTAGAATGTTTTCATGAGGAACACATTTGCCAGCTCTTTATAGATCAGTTACAAAACAGAAACTCTTCCTCATTGCTAGGGAGAAGGGTAGAAGGGGTGGGGGGAGGGAAAAAAAAAACCTTGCCTGTAATTGAAGGCAGGTTGGGAGATGTTCACGCTTTGAAATGCTCCTTCTTGTGAAATGTTTATGAAACACTTTCCACAAATGAGTTATGCAACTAGGACAACAGCTTTGATCCTTTTCATCACTAGTGATATAGTCATTAGTGTTGGATTGTTTTCCCCCCAGAAAGGGTCATGTGAAAATGTCCCAGGGAGGGGGCTAAGGAAAAGTACTCCAGTCCTATCTCGTGCTACTCCGAGACCCCAAAACACATGGTCAGGGCTGGGCATGGTGGAACATGACTATTATCTCAGGCTGAGGTAGGAAGATTGCAAGTGTAGTGTTAGCCTAGGCAACGTGGTGAGACCCCATCCCAAAACAAATTGTAAAAAGGACTGGGGGGGGTAGCTCACTGGTAGAGTACTTGCTTAGTATGCTGAGGTTCTGGGATTAATCCTCAACACCACAAAACAATAACAAAACCCTGATGGGTGGCAGTGAGTTCCCAGTATACTGCCTGGCCCATCACTTTTGATGTATTTGATGTATTCTCTCTACTGTACCTAGGACATTTGTGTACCTGTGTGTGTGTGTGTACCTGGGACATTTGTGTATTATCTGAGGGAGAGAGCACCAGGGAAGGGTCGGAGACCATGCCTGTATCAGAATTTTGCATATGTCCTGCTGTAGAACTTTATGCCCATCTCTGAAGTTCTCTGGGCATCTATGAAATGGGAAGATGAATCTGCATCCTCACTTTTGAGATGAGAAGCAGAACCCAATGCAGAATGTGTGAAAGGCGTCCACCTCCTCAGAAGGGGCTTCCTCTCCCAGAATAAGACCTCTACTACTTTTAAACTGAAGTCAGAGTGTTCACTTGGAATAGAAAAGATGAACACTCATGATATATTTTTACCTCCCTGGTCACTACCCAAGACTCAGTGTAATACCTTTGCACAGCACGAGGAGAAGACCCTAACCGCAGAAGCCTTGTCTGATAGATGGACCGGAGCTCCATGGTACAGGGCAGGGCACTATGCTGACCCGTGGCCCCAAGCACTAGCCATCCCAAGGAGAGCCTGGAGAAATTTCCTGCTATTGTGAGAACTTCCAAGGAACCCTAGATGCGATGATTCCAGGCAGGCTGTGGGTTTGGTTGGGTTTTCACAAGTATGGGGGAAATTGGATTTTCATCCAATTTGCCTGCGGTTCTCACCTTAGAAGTCAGTGGGATCCAACAGAAGCTTCTCTATCTCATCTTCCAGACCCACAGCCAACACCCAGTTGTCTGGAAAGGTTCCAGCCTTTTCCACTTAACAGCTGTGAAAAGGGATTTTTTTGAATGAGAGAGGACTTATTTCTTAATTTCTAAGTTTCTTAGACCTTGAGAGTGTCCAAGAAGAATGCTAGAGTCAGGAGGAGTCAGCCCCATCTCCCTTCTCCACTCTGCCCTTTCCAAGATCCACTGACCAAAGCAAAGGTTTTATTTCATTTGCCTGATTTTGTAGTGCTGGGCATGGAACCCAGGGCCTCACACATGGTAGGCAAGTGTCATACTGCTGAGTATACTCTGGCTCAACAAAGTTGAGCTGATCTTGTCCAGAAAGAGCTCTTCTGGTTGCCTTTTGATTTAATTTATTTAGGGTTGCCTTTTTGGGGGGTTACTCTTAGCACCTTACATGCAGGGGTGAGGAATTAGGAAAAATGAGAGTAATTAGGTTACTCTCATTTATCTCAGTAGGTTGGAGAAGCCACATGTTACAAAAGAAGAAGAGTAATATGCAGAGTTTCAGAAAGCCCCAGACTACACCCAAAGGATTTTCTACTATCAGGCATTTCATTTTCAGCACAGGGAGGTCGAGAGAGTTCCCCAAAAGGGTTTGGAGGGCAACTGAACCAGGAAGCAGATGAAAGGATGAGTTTTCTTTTATGATGGCACTGGTTTCTGAAATTAAGTGTTGCAGGAACACCTGGCACTGATTCTAACAGATAGCACCCAGGTTGGAGGCAGAGCAAATGTTTTCAAGCTGTGTCATGGCTGCACCTCCTTATCTCGCCATTACGCATAATGAGTCTGGAAGGAACCCGCCACTTGCCTCCAAGCTGGGACTGTGCCAAGCAGTCCTAGGTGGTTCCACCAGCGGGTTTCCATGGTTTCCCTCTCCCCTTCCTCCACCTTCCTCCCCAACCTGCCTCAGAGATGGGCATGCCCTAGGGCCAGAGGAGGACAGAGTAGCAAGTGGTAGCCATGAGTGGCTGACCAAAAGGACTTTGCCCACGTAAAGTCTCCTCACAGGGCAAACCTTGAAGCTGCTGTGGTGGTGGTGGTAGTTTTGAAACAAGCTCATCATCTATTTCTAGGTTTCAAAAACCTGCTACCAAATGCTTCCACAGAATCTAGGACATGGAAACACTGATTTCTGATCACAGAAGCCAGACACTAGCACTTAGAGGCACCAAGCATGAGGGGAAGAGTTGAAGGGGAATGGGTTGGGGAAAGGGATTCTCTGGAGACCACCCTGGTCCTCAGGTGTGAGGTGTTTGGAGTTTTCAGCAAGTTACTCTCTATCCCCATAGTGCTATTGACACTTTTCTTCCTTCTTCCCCTTTGCTTCCAGGGCTCCAGGATGGTCTTCTTAAGTGAGCAGAATGATTTGTAAAGCCCATGCCTGAAATAGCCACTCCTTACCAATTTCTGTGAACCCAGGGCTTTGGTGTTCTCTTAGAGCTCCGCTGAGAGCACTACAGCAACCTGGACCAGCTGCGACTGCCAAATGTACAAGGGATTTGAATGGTCATTCTGTGTTAGGATTGAAAGGGAGGAAAGTCATGTAGATCCTACAACAAATGGGGAAACCAAGTCCCATTGCGGCTGAGAGATGACATAGTAAGTTAAGAGTCAGAGTTAGGACTGGGTCAGCGATGGCCACGGTGCAGTGTTTTCCTCACTGTACCTCGTCAGAGGCTCTGCAGAGGTGGGTTTTGTTTGCCTTTTATTCAGTTGACATTCCTTAGGTTCCTACTGTGGGTCACCAGTGTCATTCAGCAGGGTCTTCCCGTCAAACCAAAGGGAATTCTTTCTGTAGTGATGCAAAGCACCATTTCCCACAGGGATGAAGCACAAATACATCTGCTAGTCTGAACTTTTAATTGGGTGAATCAAATATCAACAGGAAAGGGTCACAGATGTCAATGATATCCTCAGTGTAGACCTAGAATGTGGTCTAGCCAGAATCTCTACTGCCAAGAATTTCCATTTAGGTAGGATACAACCAGATGTTCTATGCAGAAGGTCTCACCAATGTCTCTCACAAGGTGTGGTCTCGATTCTGTGCCCCTTACCATCCTGTGAGAGTTAGAGTCACGTGGCTCCCCTCCCAGTGGCACTTCCAGAAAAGCTGCCAAAGGCATTTGTCCTGGGGTGGGAGGGGGGTGAGCACTGTGGTACTTCCTGCCCTGCCCATGGACACCTGGAAAGCCCACGAGTGGGTGGTTCATTTGTCACTGAAGGGTGGTAGAGACTAAAGAGAGTTGGAAACCACCGTAGGCCCCTCAGGCTGCAACTGCAGCCGTGGCTGTGAGGCTGTGAGGAAGACATGTCCCTGCCTGTAGGGAGATAGGCAGATACTGTCCCCAAAGCCACATAGGCTAAGAGGGCCACTGCAGAGGCAGCGTAGCACAGAGATGGTGGAGTGTAAGTGGTGATGGAGAGAGAAAGAATCCTGCAGATCAGTGGTTCACAGGCTTTGGGGTCTCATGGCTGGGTGTCCATGCAGGAAAGTTAAAAAACAAACTGTAGGGAAACTCAATAAAAGACTGCTAATGTTTTACTCTTTAGGTAGAGGATTGTTAAAAATACCATTTAGGATTACCATCATTTCATAAAAGAAATTCTAATATCCCTTCCCTTTAAGAAAAATAAAAAAGGATATCTTCTTAGAATTCACCAAAATTTAAAAATCAATCAATCAATCAATCAAACCAACCAGGGAGGGTTACTGAGTAACTGGCTGGGTCCAGGCCCATGAGACTTTTGAGCCCCTGGGGTACAGCTGGTTTGAGTTGAGACGTGGTATAAGGATATGATCCTCACTGGATTTCAAAGACTTCACGCAGAAAAAAAGAGAGTAAAATGTTTCATTAGTAATTTTAATACTGATCGCATGTTGAAATTATATTTGGATATATTGTGTTAAAAAAAATGTATTACTGGGCTTGGGGATTAAACTTAGTGGAAAAGTACTTATCTAGCATGTATGAGGCGTTGGGTTCGAGGCCCTGAGCTCAGTCCCCAGTAGCACCAAAAGAGAGAGAAAATATACATTAAATTAAAAAAAAAAAAAAAGAATTCACCAGAATTTAATTCATTAAGCTTTACTTTTAAAACTCACTATACTATCCTGATTTTTCCCTTTCCATTGAGTAAGGGCATTAATCACACTAGACTCCCCATTTGCAGGTTGGCACTCAAGAGTTGTCACGCCGACCAGCAGCCTGGGTGGTAGGAATGCTCCGGCAAGGACTGCATGCTGCAGCCCACGGACACTGGGCTAGCTCTCTCCTCCTTGGATTGTCACTTATCTCCGGCCTCAGTCTGCGCATTTGTATTTCTGTCTGGCCAGAGAGGCTCAGAACTGACGCGCTCCCCCTACCTTCACTTGCAGATAAAAACAGAGGACCTCAGTGACTCCTTGCAACAGACCCTACCCCATCGGCCATGCCACCTGAGCCAAGGACCTGCCATGATGTCTGGAAACCAAATGTCTGGGGTAAGCGGCACTCTGTGCCAGAGAACCCTGATATCTCAGTGAACCAGCGAGTTTAATTCAGTCCCTCTGCAGAATGCTAGAGCTCCATACTTAGCCCCTGAGAATCAGTGTAGATCTAAAGAACCCCCTTGGGTTGGGGGTGTAGCTCAGTGGTAGAGAGCTTGTCTAGCATATAGAAGGCCCCGGTTCAACTCCCAGTACTGGAAGAAAAAAACAAAAGAAGAAAGAAAAATAATCCCTGCTAGGCAAAGGGAGAAAGGTCTAGGAGGCCTGAGTGGGGTTGGGGTTCTAGAACAGTCCATGTGAAAATGAAACCTGGCCAGGAATATAAAGAGGCAGTTCCCTCACTCTGCGAAGTAAAGCAGAGCCAGTCTTGCCAAAGCAAGGACTGAGCAGCCATGTTGCTGTTATCTGCTGGACCACTTTCAGGGTAATGTTAGGACAACTCCTACAGTTACCGCAGACTTCTGCCTCCTCCAAGACTGTGTGTCAAAATCAAACTGGAGTAGGCTGCTTCTGCAGGAAGCAAGACACACGCTGAGACAGTAACAGCAAACATTCCAGCCTGTACTCTGGTGGCCCACCTCTGCTTAGTGTGGGTCTCCTGGGAAGAAAGCACCCTTCTTCCAGCAATGCTTAAGAACAGAGTATGTAGCCATTCCTTCACCCTTTCAGGCAGCGAGGTTTATCAAGTCACCACATATGCAGGCCTGTGCCCAGCCATGGGGCATGGTACCCCGGGTGTCTGGATCACCGAGGACTCCTGGGACCTCAGATGTCAGAACTGCTATTTCCAAGATCTGACCTGGTGAAACAAACCCAGGGGAAATGGGCTTTTTCTTTAACCAAACTGAATTTATTAAGAATGAATAGTTTAACCCATCCCCTAATTCCCACTCTAATACCCTCCAGAAAGACTCAGGCACAGTGACCAACGCATGACTTTTATAATAATCAAGTGACAAGAGACTAAGAAAAAAGGGCCACTGAGATTGCAGGTTATTTATAGGATAAACATTTGAAATATGGGTAATTCCCATTTTCGGCGGTCAGGGCATTTACAGTTGGGAGAGGGGATGGGACTGACACTAGGAAAATTAAATCATGAGACCGGAGTTGACTAATAGATGTTGCAAGTATAGAAACTATAATAACAGCACTAATGGAGCAGCTACTATGTGCCACACTCTGAGGACACACAGAGCCATGAGCCAACGTCACTACCTGCAAACTTTCAGAGCCTGGAATGCCACAGGCTGGATGGGCAGCAGGCTGAGGGAGCAGGAGTCCCCCGTTTGTGAATTCTCTGACATATGTGCGTCTCCCCATGTGTAGGACATGGCTTCTCTCCATCCACTCCAGCAGCTTGTGCTGGTCCCTGGTCACTTGCAATCAGTGTCCCAGTTCCTGCTTTCCCAGACCCAGCCCGGGCAGCAAGGTAAGAACTCAGGGATTTTCACGCCAGCTGAGTCACATGCAGGTGTCACTGTTGGCAGGGTGTGGAACCCAGGGAGTTGCTGGCCCCTCTGCTATTAAGACCAGCTGGTCACCTAGGGCTGAGGAAGGACTCCTGACAGTGTCCCTCCAGGCTTAACGCCCTGCCTAGCCTCCTGCTGGGGCTGCCCAGCAGGAGTCCTGGGAGACAGGGCTAAAAAGGGGGCTGCAGAGCTGGGGGAGGGGCAAGGAAAGAGACGCAAGTGAGTCCCAGTTCTTTGGATTCACTGCTTTCTAGAAGCCTGGTGGCTATGCGTACATTTGGGTAGAGCAGCAATGCCCCCTACAGGCTGCAGGATGGGTTTTCAAGCTCTCTGTCGGGGAAGTTATTCCTGGGGACCTTTCTACTTGGTCAAGAGCAAACAGACTAAACTATCTGTAGCAAAATGATGGAGGAAGTATAAACTCTTGTCAAGATCCCAAGTAGAGGCTTTGGAAATCTAGTATCCAAACAGAATCCAAACTCTGCCTTCCGCCTTAGCATGTGCCCAAAATACAGATCCCATCCTTAGTTTCCAGGGCATCACAGCAAATTATTAGGGGGAGTGGGAACATACTTGCATTTGTAAGAGTTTATTCCAGCTAAACAATATATGTCACACTCCTGAAACAGGAGAGGGAATATAACCATTAATTCAGTTTGTTTTCAAAAAACTGCAGAGCAAATCTGAAAATTGCCTTCCACACAAAAAAATGAGTATATGATACAGTATATGATACAGGATGGAAAAAAGTTTAAAATTTGGAAAGAAAAAAAGCCTCATTTTGAAAAAAAAAAAACACTTATTAGCTGTGTGTCCTCAGGAAACTCACCGAACTTTCTTTGCCTCCTCCACAGCCATAATGTTAAGTAAAATAAATCAGATCCAAGTTTAAATACTGCATGGCTTCTCAAACATGGGAAACCCAAAATCTAAAGAAAGAGTAAAACAAAAAGTAGGTAATAGGAACTAGGGAGCTAGATTTTGTATAATAGGAAGGAGATCAAGAGATGGAAGGAGGGGAAAGGAAGGAAGGAGATTTTAAAAAATAGATCTACGACGTGTTGTGTATGTGTGCCAACTCCCCGCAAGGGATACAATTATTATGTAATGCAATTACATACTAATAAAAGATAAAAATTGAAAAAAAGAGGAATTTGGCAAAATGTAAAAAAGGGATAATGGTAAAAGTCATACCTTATAAAATATTGATATAGTTGAAATGATTTCATACATTTCAAAATTCAGTGTAAATGTTAGGATTGCTACTAGCACGTAGGCCTCCAGATTCCGAGTCCGGACTTACATACTTGCCTGGAGAGGCGCAGATACACTACAAGGGCTCCTTATAAGAGGTTTCTTACCTGTTTATTTTAACAAGGAGCAAGTATGTCCTGACCTTTTGAGACTGAAGAGCAAAGACGTCAGCATCCGCAGATGCTGTGTATCAAGGACACCTAGAGACAACAGACACCCCAAAGTGCTTCTGTGCGCTGGGTGATTGGGGTGACCTGCTTTGGTGGTTTGATGGCCTCGTGCTGTGAAAGTGAGAGGTCTCAGCTATGGCCTCATAAGAGCAGAATCACCTGTGATGGCCCTGACCAGGAAGAACGTGTCACAGGCAATTTTCCTGGATGAGAAGGAGGGGAGGTGCCCAGGCTGTATATCAAGGAGGAATACTCTGTTCTACCCAAGGGGTTCCCAGATTCTCAGCCACTTGTCCCATGTGTGCAGTGTCCTAGTCACCAGCAGCCTCTGAACAGTAGCCCTGTGCCCTTCAGAGCCTTATGGCACCATCTGCTTGCTCCGACATGTTACGGATTCTGATGGCCCTCCCAGATACTTCCTGCCAGAAGCGCTGAAATTCTCAGCCCCCACAGGGTTCTCGGTAGCTGCCCCACCTCCCTTCTACTCCCTCCCCTCTGGGTTCCTCAGCCCTGCCAGGCAGATCCCAGCTAGATTGCTTTGACCTTCCTTAGCCTGTGTGCCTCTCCAGGCTGGCTCGCAAGCAGGACTGGTTTGTGGATTGCTGTTTACACTTCTGTTTATCCCTGCGCCTGGTCTGGTTGGCCTCCACCTGTGTGTGGCAATGCCTGGCCATGCCTTGTGGGGGGGCCCTCTCCACAGGGCCTCAGGTGGGTTGTGGGACCTGAATTGTTGGCACAGGGTGGTTCCAGTGTCGAGCTTGTCTTTCAGGTGGCCTGGATTTTATTTGTTTTTTCCCTTGCCTTCCCCTTTCACCCAGGTCTACAGCCGAATCTCCTCCCCTTTCCACAACAGCAAAGCAGCCTCCTCCTCTCACAGACGGGGCCTGGCCTGGCTTCCCAGGTAAATACCCACATTCCTCAGGTTTCCTCTAGGAATGTCACAGTGCTGGGCTGAGTGCAGCACTGGGGTTTTCTCGCCCCTTTAGCAGGGCACTTGTCCCTCTGGAAAGAGATCAGCCAGGAACTGTCTCTTATAGCACAGGGGCAGTTCAAACTAAAGCCAGGAGAAAGTTTATCCAATATCAATAAAGCAGCAAAAACTAGAACCCGAGCCCAGTGTAGCGGTACACACTGATAATCCCGGCATTCTCAAAGGGTAAGGCACGAGGACTGCAAGTTTGAGACCAACCTGGGCAGTTTAGTGACTTAGCAAGACCTTGTCTCTAAATGAAAAGTAAAAGGGCAAGCGCTCTAGCTCAGAGTAAAGGCCCTGAGTTCAACCCTCAATACTGAAAAAAAAAAGTTTAAGATGACTTTTTAAAAGCCAGGGATAGTGGAGCACACCTGTAATCCTACCCTTCTTTGAAGAAGAGGCAATCGGGTCACAAATTTGAGCCTAACCTGGGTTATTTAATGAGATCTTGCCTCTGAATTTAAAAAAAAAAAACTCTTAAATGGCCTGGAGATGTAGCTCAGTGAAAAGGCCCTGGGTTCAGTCCACACACACACACACACACACACACTGAATGTGAAACCTGAATGTGATAGGCCTGCTGTCTCATACCACAAGGACATCTGCTATGTGTCCCACCACAGGGCCTCCATTCCAGACTGCGTCCAACAGTGGGCGTGTGTCTGCGTCAGACAGACCAAAGGCTGGGAGAGGAGCCATTTGCAGAGCTGCCATGGTTCCATATTAGCACCTAGTTGTCAATTACAGGGAGAGAAACAGAGTGACAGAGAGAGAAAGAAACACCTCCTCATCTGGCTGGCTGTGGCCTCAAACAGGGTAATAAGGCTTGCCCACGGCAGCATAGGCTGCATCTTGGCTGCCATTCCTCGCCTTGTCTCGTGCCCCCGTGAAGTTAATAATCCGCACGGCTTCACGAGTTGGCCCTGCACAGAACTGACTGTAGAGACCAGTAACGTCCTTCTGTGCTAAGATGCCCCGGGTCCAGTGAAGAACCGGGTTTTCCAGGGGCATAGAGTCCACTGAAAACACCTGAAAGGGGAGGCGCCACCTAGTGGTTAAAAGAAGCGGGGACACCTGAGTCAAGTTGCGCTTCTCTTGGCTGCTCCCCCCAGAATCTGATAGAGACCAGAGCTGGGACGAACTCCCACATCTTCCGATATCTGAGCACAAAGAGACTCGTAGGAAGACAGACCATGTAGAAGGTTAATAAGATCATCCTAGCAGGGCACAGTGGCGCACACCTGTAGTCTCAGTGACTTAGGAGTCCCTGAGTCTCACTGAGGCAGGAGATCGTTTGAGGCCAGGAGTTCAGAGCCAGCCTGGGACCGCCTTGGGACCCTGTCTCCAAAAAAATCCTAAGGCGGGGTAGAAAGGGGTTGGCTTAGAGTTAGGGCAGTAAGAATATAGGGAATGAACAAAATGATGCTTAGAGAAATCCAATCAATACAGTTTGGCAAACTGATCAGATAAAGGGGAGAGGAAAAAGGTCATGCAGATAACTCAGTAAGTACTTGTAAATGAAAGAACAAATGAATCAATAAAAAGGAAGCTTCAAGGAAGACTGAAACTTAGTCCTAATGGTCTGGTCTATGCCACCACCTCTCTGCACACCCTTTCCCTGTAAATCAGGACTCATTCTTTGATGGTTTTAAACCACTCTGTTGTAATAGCTTCTTCATGGGGAAAAAGTCCTTGTCTCTGGTACTTTTACTCTCCTCATCATAAGCTACCTACCTGAATGGTAAACTTGAATATTTACAAGGGAGAAGGAGCTAACTCAGCTTACAGCAAACTGGGAAGGAGCAAGAAGATGTTGTATTTAGCCCAAGTTGTCTACATAAGTCTTTGAGTCTACATAGTCTACAACAGTCTTTGACTGACACAGTGCCAGAAGCCCTAGGCCTGGATCGTATGCCATCTTTGTGGAATAATAAAAGTTTCAAGCGTGGATCCATTCCTGGCACCAAATGAGCTCAGTTCTTCCTTTAAGGGCACGTTTTCCTAAGAAAACAGACTAAAGAATGTGTCCCAACAATCACAGATGAGATCAAGGTCCTTTTAGACAGCACAGATTAAAATGCTTTTGATTAAAAGAAAAATATTGTCACAAAAGAAAATGGTGGTATAGAAAGCAGAATGGCACCCATAAGCATTGGAGATTGTATGGAAGTCCTGTGAATATCCTGAGTTCTCCAAAGTCCTCTGGTTTCAGTTGGTGCGTGTTGACATCTCAGTTACCTTGCTTTGTGGAAAAGAACAGACAAGGCAACCTTTTCCTTGTCCCATTATGAGATTTGTTTGTGGAATCTCTGCAAACAATGCTGCTAACTCCTTTTATGGTGGAAAACTGAAAGGAGGAAGTACCCTGCTCAGAGTCAAATAGTGAGTCACAGACTAGGACCCAGAAAGGCTACCTCCTCACCCTGCACTCCTACTGTTTCAACCCAGTGTGCCAGTTTTTTGCTAGTCTTCACTGAAACTCCAATTCACAGGTCCACACCATTGAAAAAATAGGACTCAATGCACCCAAAGATTTGCCATCCTCTAAGTTCAGTTATTAGTGACAAAACACCAGAGAATGCTGCTTGGTGTGCTGAATCTTTGTGGATTGCTTGGCATGTGTTCCCTTATCAGGCAGTTGGGCGCTCTGGGCTGCCAGGATCCTCTTTAGAACCCCACCTAGAAGCATCACAGCATCTCCCAGCACCCAAACATCTACCTAGTTCTGCAGGGGCTGATGAGCCCAGCGACCTGGAGGAGCTGGAGAAGTTTGCCAAGACCTTCAAGCAGCGACGCATCAAGCTGGGCTTCACGCAGGTTTGGTTTAGGGGGAGGGCAACGGAAGCAATTGAGTGAATGAGTACTGAACTTCCCAAGTGGCAGGTGTAAGAGCAACCCAAAGCTCAACGTGTTTGGAGAAGGCCCATTATGTGCCTGAGTTCCCTGAGAACAGGGCAAAGAGGCCAGTAGAAGGGAAACTGAGGACATTGCTGGTGGAGGGGAGAGGAATGAATGCCAGGCAAGGCACAGTCCATTCAGAACCTAGGGAGAGAAATAAACCAGTTCTCCATCCTAGCGGGAAAAGATCTGGAAAGAAGCTAAGGTGGATGCCCTGGGTTCTGTTTGGGTGTACGATGTGAACTAGGGTGGTGGGAGACGTGTGTGGAGAGGACGAGCCCGCCTCAGGTTCCTCACTCTCCATCTCTTGCACAGGGAGACGTAGGGTTGGCGATGGGCAAGCTGTATGGCAATGACTTCAGCCAGACCACCATCTCACGGTTCGAGGCCCTCAACCTGAGCTTTAAGAACATGTGCAAGCTCAAGCCCCTGCTGGAAAAGTGGCTGAACGATGCAGGTAGATCTCTGGGGAATGAGCAGGAATACCCCGAGGATTCCACAGGGATTGTTCTAATGATTTGTCTGTACTGGGGCTTTAGAGGGTCAGGACATCGTCCCCCTTCCTTCTACTCTCGAGCACAGAAAGAATTGAGAAATAAGACACAGGATAAAGGCAAGAAGAGGTGAAAATGTTGCCATTATTACTGAGAAAGAAAATCCTTTAGAGGACATGGTTTTAGGTCTGTGACTATGAAGATTTGTTCCCACTCTGTCCCATTGCCCACCCAAGATCTACCAAACTAGACAACTCCCTAAAGACAAAATTTGGGTCTGCAGAGCAGACACATGTACAAGATTACTGTCTGGAATAAGCTTAGGACAAGGGGATAGGGCAGTGGGCCCTGGACTGGGGATCACAAGCACAGCACAGGGTCTTTACCTGCCTAGTTCTGGAGCAGGATTCAGTGTCTAGGCAATGACTGTAGTCTAGGCAAGCAGGGAAGTCTTACACCAGGAGTGGGGTTTGCAGTAGGATCCAGTCCTTCCAGGAGGTCAAGCATGTAAACCAAGGTATTGGAGCGTTGAAGAGTTTGGCATTAGAGGACAAGCATAAGCAGGGTTTCTCAGTCTTTGTATTACGGATATTTAGGACCAGATAATCTTTGGGAGGAGGATGGCCATTGCAGTATAGTTACCAGCATCCTCAGTATCTAACCGGTAGCACCTGCCCTCAGTCGAGACATCCCAACATATCTCCAGACATTGCCGCATGTCCCCGGGGAAGATGGTGATGGTGAAGAATGTGTGGTCTCTGACTGAGCGCCCTTGGCCTCAGTGGTGAGAGAAGGGGCCAGAATACAGGCCTGGCTTCCGTTCCGTGGATGTGTGTGGATTAGTGGTTACTGTGGAAGGGGCAGCAGGACCAGGGTAGCAGCCAGCAGTGTGACCCTCATGGAAGTCCCTCGGTGCAAAACCATGGAAGGCAACAGAGAGTTTCTCCCACCTCCCTCACCAGGCCGTCCTTGAGACAGCACTGATTGAACCACTGGAGTAAAAGAAATGATCAGAGCGCCCTGAGATCTTTGGGAAAGAGCCTTGTAGATCATTTCTAGTGAGGCCCCTCACCCTGACACCTGAGCCCTTCCAAAGGCACATGCTTCCTGTCTACTCTGCACCTTAGCTCCAGTACTTGCACTGACGAACAAAGGGCTTCAGCATCGATATTCTGCCACCAAGCACCAGTGCTTTTAGCTGTCAGAGGCCATTTCCCACCATACTGGGTATTCACATCCAGACGAATCTGTAAAAGACAGACTGGCGAGCGTTACTGGTAGGAGCCCTGCCTGTGCCCACTCACACCCACACATGCCGCTGATGCCGGGGCCTCCCTGAACCATGACCACAAACACTGGAGATTCTGCGGTGGGAGGGCCTTTGCCCTGAGCAACGAGGAGAAGCAGGAGTCTCGGTCTGTTTGGGGTCCCCTGCCGGGGGAGGGGCTGGTCCTTAAAATGCCACTGCAGAACACACTGGGAAGGGGTGTTGGACCCCGAGTCTGTTAGGGCAGGGCCCAACCTGGCCACCTGCTCAACTCCTCTGAGCTCCCTTTGCTCCTTCACTTCCCTCCAGAGTCGTCTCCGTCGGACCCCTCGATGAGCACACCCAGCTCTTACCCCACCCTCAGCGAAGTGTTTGGCAGGAAGAGAAAGAAACGGACCAGTATTGAGACCAACATCCGCCTGACTCTGGAGAAGAGATTTCAGGATGTGAGCGGCTTCCCTGAGGGGGAGAGGGTGGGCCGGCTCGCACAGGTGGCCAAGCAGACACTACAGCAGGAGGCCAGGCACCTGCTGAGAAATGGTCAGAGGCAAGTCACCCTCCCTCTCCTGGTGCCCAGGGATTTGAGTGGCAGGTGGCCCTGCATGTACGGTTCCAGAAGCTTCTTCTCTGCACTGAAGTTTCTTGCTCAGATGTTTATTTGGGGTTTGCTGCGCCTCTCACTAGGAGATTTGAAGACTGGAATATGGGATTCCAGAAGACAGTGTATTGTTATATCCAACTGAAGTAAAGGGAACAAAGACAGGGCATTATATATAATTCATCATTTTCTGTGAGGTAGATTTTGTGTATTCCAAATTTAAAATGTAGTAAGTCAGCCGTGGTGGTATACTCCTATAATCCCAGTTACTCAGGAGGCTGGGGAGGATAATCCCAAGTTTTAGGCTAACCTGGATAATTTAGCAAGACCCTAGCTTGGAAAATAAAAGCAGGGCAGGAGATTTAGCTTAGTGGCTTAAGCGCCTGCCTGGCAAGCGCGAGGTCGTGAGTTCAATCCCCGGTACCAAAAAAAAAAAAAAAAAAAAAAAACAAGAAAAGAAAAGCAAAACAAAATAAAAGAAGCAAACAAATTAAAGGGCTCCAGGTGTAGTTCAGTGCTCCCTAGGTTCAATCCCTCCATACTGGAAAAACAAAAGCAAAAGTAGTAAATGCTCATTCTAGTGGCTGGGGATATAGCTCAGCGGCACAAATGCCTGCCTGGCAAGCGCGAGGTCATGAGTTCAATCCCCCCGTACCAAAATATAAATAAATAAAATAAATGCTTATTCTAGATAATTTGGAAAATGCAGAAAGGGAAGTAGAAAAAAAGAATTTGAAAGCCATCTGAATGTGCTTTCTTTTCTTCCTTTTTTTCATGTACATTTAAATACTTGTGATCATATTTCATATGTTTCCATATTATTTTGAACTTGTGGCAAAGCCATATTCTTGAGGCAGTGTATGGAAGCTGTGAGCCCAGTGGGTATGGAGTAGAGAAGAGAGAAAAACAGATGAGGGCTGAGGCACTTTTAGTCAGGATCCCTCAGGCCCAGCCTCCAGAGGCTTCCATGGCACTGCAGGTCCTTGCTGGGCCTGGCGCCCAGACTGCCGTCCCTCCAGCCAAATCCCTGTGCATCCGCATGAGGAATTGAAGGCTGTGTTCTTCTGGCGGGACAACAAGAGCTGACTTGTCCTTCTTTTTAGGTTTTTCAGAGCAGCACGGCTAAGGGAGGGTGCAGGAGTGTGGACAAATGGGCTCAAACCACAGACTGGATTGGGAGGGGTCTCAGGAAGGCTGTGGTGCTCTCAAATCATGTACAATATTGCTACCCGCAGATTTAACAAACCTGAGAGTTTTAATTTCCTCATTTTCTAGGAAGAGATGGCAAGGGAAAAGGATATAAAGTTGAGGGAAGAACTCACAGGGAACATGTATTGCTGGGCTTTTTTTCCTGCCCCTCATAACTCATCTGTGAACCCTCTTCCTCACTGCTGCTGAGGAAAGCAGGGTGGGGAGAGGCACATCTCTACTGAACCTCTAGAAGTCTTTCCTGTGTCAGCCCTGCGCTTGGTGGTTCCCGCACACTCTCTCGGGTAATCTACACCATAATCCTATGTGGTAGGCGCTGTCATTCTCACTTTGTAGGTGAGACCTGCGTGGACCTCAAGGAATTAAAATCAACCGTGACATACATCTGTAATTCCAGCTAACACACGAAGATAGCAAGGTCAAGATCTGCCTGGGCAACGGTCTCTGAAATTATAAATGTGAACATGAATACAAACTGGTTAGATAGCTCAGCGGTGGAGCACTTGCTGAGCATGTTGAGGGCCCAGTTCGATCCCTAGTACCACGCAGGAAACAAGACAAAATACTAAATGAATCTTAAAAACGCAATGCCTTTTCTATACATCAGTAATGAACCAATTGCAAAGAAATCAGGAAAACAGTTCCATTCATAGCAGCTTTAAAAAATGTCTAAACAAGGAGATGAAAGACTTCTACAGTGAAAATTACAGACCACTAAAGAAAGAAATGGAACAGGACACTAGAAAATAGAATGACCTCAAAAACTGGCAGGATTAATGTTATTAATTAATGTAATGTAATTAATTAATGTAATTAAGTGATCGATTGAGTCAGTGCAATCACCATCAAAATTCTAGTGACATTCTTCACAGAACAGGAAAAAAAATCCTAAAATTCGTATAAAAACACAGAGGAGCCAGAATAGTTGAAGAAATTCTAAGCAAAAAGAACAAGGCTGTAGGAATCCACAACATCTGATTTCAAATTTTACTACAAAGCCAGGGTAACAAAAATAGCATGTTAATGGGACAAAAATAGACACATAGACCAACAGGATATAATAGCAAATACAGGAACAAACACACACAGCTACAGCCATTTGATTCTTGACAAAGAAACCAAAAATATGTTGAAAAAAAGATAGTCTTTTTAACAAATGGTGCTAGGAAAAGTGAGTATCTATATGTGGAAGGTTAAAACTAGAATGCTGTCTTTCACCCTCTGCAAAAAATAAAATTCACAGTAGATCAAAGACCTAGGTGTTAGACCTAGTATTTTAAAACTACTAGAAGAAAATATAGGAGAAATATTTGAAGCCATAAACACAGGCAAAGACTTCCTGAATAAAACTCTAATAGCACAGGAAATAATAACAAAAGTCAACAAATGGGGTTACAGGGCCAGGGATATAGCTCAGCTGCACAGTGCCTACCTGGCAAGCACAAGGTCCTCAGTTCAATTCCCAGTACAAAAGAAAAGAAAAGAAATAGAATTACATCAAATGAAAAATTTCCACCAGCAAAGGAAACAAGTAATAGAGTGAAGAAGCAACCTAAAGAATGGGGGGGGGATCTTTGTCAGTTACTATTCTAAGAGGATTAATATCTAGAATATATAAAGAATTCCAGAAATTAACACCAAAATACCAAATAGCCCAATCAGTACATGGGCAAATGAACTATACAGACATCTCTCAAAAGGAGAAGTCCAAATGACCAGTAAATATATGAAAAAATGTTCAACATCTTTTGACATTAAGGAAATGCAGATCAAACCCCAGATGAGATGAGAGTCCATCTTGCCCCAATCAAAATGGCCATCATCAAAAATCCAAACAACAACAAGTATTGTCAAGCACCTGGAGGAAGGGAATGCTTCTACACTGCTGGTGGGAACGTAAATTAACATCATCCATGGAAATCAGTTTGGAATTTTCTCAAAAAAACTGAAAATAGAGCTACAATTTGATCTAACTACACTACTCCTTGGTATATACCAAAAGGAATTACAGTCAGCACTTTCTGGGAACATCTGTACCTGCAGAGCTATATGTATTATGACAATAGCCAAGGTATAGAACCATCCTAAGTGCCCATCAATACATGCATGGATAAAGAAAATGTGGTATATGTACACACAAATGGAATACTATTCAGCCATAAAAAAGAACATTTTGTTATTTGCAAGAAAATGGATGGAACTGGATATCATCATGTTAAGTGATATAGATGAGAGAGAAACACAAGTATCACATGTCCTATTTACTATCTGGAATCTAAAATATGAAAATAACATGAAAGTAGAAGGGAGGATATTATTAGATAAGAGGAAGAGAATAAAAGGAAGAGTATAAGAGAAGGATGAGGGGTGGATGTGTTCAAAATATATGCATTGAAGCCCATTATTTTGTTAAGTTAATAGGCACTAATAAAAACTGAATTATAAAAGAAAAAATTTCCCTAAGGATATGCAGTATGTAAGTGATAAATGTAGAGTTCCTGGCTAGGTTCAATCCTGAAGCTTTTGATTGGTACATGGTTCAGTCCTACTTCCTTGGCCCACCAGCTCCTTCTGACCACACTCCTTGTCTTCATCCCTATAGAACCCTAAACCCAGCTCCGAAGAGATCTCCATGATTGCAGAGCAGCTGTCCATGGAGAAGGAGGTAGTGAGGGTCTGGTTCTGCAACCGACGCCAAAAGGAGAAACGAATCAACTGCCCTGTGCCCGCACCTGTCAAGTCACCCATCTACAACTCCAGAATGGTGAGTGGCTGGGAACCGAGCTGTCTGCCCAGCCCAGGAATGGGGGCGTGAGGCCTGGAGGGCAGAGTCTCCTTCATCCCAGGAAGGTGGAGGGTGGGGTTTGCAGAATATGAACGATCATTTATATTTACAAGCAAATAATATATGTTGTGTGATTACAAAAATACATCCGTAAATATTTTATTACAGTAAAAGGCACATTACCAATTACTCCCTCAAAATACCCATACTTAGCCCATTACTCTTGTGATTTTTTGAAGCAGTTCTGAGGTCCTCTTTCACATCTTCATGAAGTGTGATAAAAAAAAATACTGAAACTGCTGCTACTGAGTACCAGCCAGTGGGAAGGCAGGTTTGTGAAAACATTTCGGTGCGTCCTTATCCATCTCACTTACCATAGCGAGCGCCATGCAACCTCTGGCTCTTCCCCAAAGTCAAAATGACCATGAAAGGGAAATGTTTTTAATCAGTTCAGGACATTGAGGCAGCTACAACAGTTCCACTAAAGACACTCAAGAGGACTGGTAGAACTGTTTCAGAAAGTGACACGAATGAGGGGGTAAATGTGTTTAAAGCAAGGGGGCGTATCTGGAGGGGATTAATAGCAATAAGGTCCAGAGAGGACTTCTCTGATAGGTGGCACTTGAGCAAAGATCTAAGGGTTTAATGGCATCTGTGGGTATCTGGGGCAAAGAGCATTTCAGGCAGAGAGATCAGTAAGTAAGAAGGATTACAGTAAGGAAGTCAGTGCGGCCGGGGCTTGGATTCTGGATATTCTTCCTGGCTCTATGGAGCCAGGAAGATGTACTGAGAGCTCAGCATACATACAGAATACAAGGAATGAAGCAAAGATGCCTTCAAATGTTTGGAAACTGGGCAGCTCGCTGGAAGGCACTGCTGACTTTCAGAGATGCAGGAAGTATTTGGCATAGGTTGTATTAATTTGGACATGTTTACTAGGCACCCAAGAGGAAATAGCAGAGAAAGAATTAATTCAGGCATGGTGGTTTATGCCTGAGAATCAATGAGTCAAGAGGTTGAGGCAGGAGGATCATAAACTCAAGGCCAGCCTGGGGGACTAAGGGGTGGGGGCATAGCTTAGTGGTAAAGTGCTTGTCTAGCATGTGCATAGTCCTGGGTTCAATTCAGGGAGGAGGTAGAGAGCTAAATCTGTGACGCGTGTGTTCAAGGATAGGGGCAGAAAGGTTCTCCATCTTGTGAACAGCGATGGCTGGAGGTTAAGGAGTTGAGATGGTAATGTCCTCAAGTTTTCCAGTGCTCTAGGATGGTTGGAATTAAGCACTGTTAGGTAGGGCACAGACATTTTGTAAAGTCTACACCACTGTTGATTTTTCACCCAATATCCACTGACCACCTGTACATTGGTCTTTGTGCTGAGTGCTGGGATACAAAGAAAAATACCATTTGTTCTCTGTCTCAGAGGACTCACTGCCTAGCAAAGGAGGCAGACAAACAAATGATAATGTGATCATTTCTCTAGAACTTAGCAGCAGCTAATAAACCTTGGGAGGTGGTAGTTAGGAAGACGTCCCCAAGGAAGTCATTAATGCCTGAGTTGAGTCTAAAAGGACAAGCAGTGAGAGGCAAATGACTATGAGATAGAGCTTTCACTAGGGACACCCATGAGACAGTGGCCCAGATCAGGGGGGATGGGTGGCACATTCCTGGAGCTGTGTATGGGTCCATATGGAGAAATGTTGTAAGATGAGGCGGGACAACGGCTGAGACAAAGAAGGGAGGCTGTGCAGTGCCAAGGAACTGAGGTTTGGGGGAGTCACTGGAGGATTTTCAGCAGGGAATCAGCGTGATCAGATTTGTTTTTAAGACTGATGGCTCTAAGTACAGGATGCAAGATGGCTTGAGAGGCACAAGATAGGATATAACTGTAGTTATCCAGCAGAGAACAAAGGAGGACAAAGAAAACCCACATGTTAAGAAAGAGGGGGTGGGAGAAAAATCTATAGGTGATTAGAAGGTATTGGTTAATAAATTGAAATTTGACTGGGGACAGGGAGAGTGACCGAAGGAAAGAGTCCTATAAGAGGCTGATGCTTGGGTGTGGCTAATCAGGGAGACGCTAGTGCCACATTTGGAACGGTAAAGGAGGAGCGGTAAAGAGTGATGATTTCAGGTCTGTACACCATGGTAATGTACACTTAGAACCATAGGACACTAAATGGGACTGACCCAGGACTAGGAAGATGGGCCTGGGGGTCAGAGAGAAGCTGGGGTGGAGACACACACTGGGGAGACACAGACATATAGGTGACTGTCGAAATCATGTGTAAAGAGAGCTTACCTGTGGAGTTTGTTGCGAAGGTCCACACCTAAGCCCTGGGGAGCTTCCAGCCTTTGAGGATGGCAAAAGAAAGAGGATCCAGGGAAGAAACTAAGATGGGCAACCACTTTTGTGGTTGAGGTAACAAACCTCATTTGTTATCAGCAAATAAATGCTGCTTATGATGAGCTTCAGAGGAGGTGTGGAGGTATCTGAGGCACAACCCAGCCTACCACGTCAAAGGCTTCTGCAAGGGATGATGTTTAACCTGGTTCCCGAAAAGTGAATGTCACCATTGACACGAATGGGGGAAGTAACTGAGTTGGGGATGCAGTTCTTGCTCTGAGTTGGGAGCAAGTTCTAGGCAGAGGAAATTGTGAACACAGGTCCTGAGGTTGATGAGAGAGAGAAAAGGAAGCTTGTAGGCAGGAATGAGTAGAGGTCGGGGAATGAAGTGGTCTGAGTAAAGAGGCTGAAGTAGATAGGGCTGCATTTGAGAGTACTGTGGACCACATTAAGGATATGCCATAAGAACTTCAGTTTTTAAAGACGAACCTTTGGGCTGTGTGTTGGGGAGTGTATGCTTGTAATCCCAGCTACTGGGGAGGTTGAGGGAGGAGAATGGCAAGTTTGACACCAGCCTAGACAACATAAAAAAAAAAAAAAATGCAAAGGGCTAGGGGTGTAGCTCAGTGAGACCAGCCTTTTTGTCCCCATTCTGATTTGAATGTCTTTCATCTGTGTTCTCATCACACTCTGATGGGGCTCACCCTTGCCCAACACGCTCCCCATCCTCCACTCTGTAGCAGTTGCTTGCTTTTTCTGGTGTTTCCTTTGGTAAGAGGCAGGTTCTAGCATTGGTTCACTTTCCATCAAGGAAACTCACATTCACAGAAATGATGAAAGAACCTCATTTGTTATCAGTAATCATTCAACATCTATTTCTCAAGCATCTGCAAATTTCCAGTCAGTGTGGAAGGTCCTGGGCATATGGCATTGCACAGGCTTTATCCTGCCGTTGCCGAGTCCAGAGCCTCATGGAGGAGAAAGACATTAAATAGTTACTCTAATACTTGAAATGTCATGAAGGGAAATAATAGAAAAAATTTTTCACCCTGTCTCTTCCTCAGATCTCAATGGGACAAGAACATGGTTTTATTTTGCTTTTGATATGAGATGAGCTCATAGATATAAGAGTTTATTATAATTTTTTTTTTTTTTGTACAGGGGATTGAACTCATGACCTCACACTTGCCAGGCAGGCGCTTATGCCGCTGAGCTGAATCCCTGGCCCTTATTATAATTATTATTCTTGGTTCTTTGAGACAGAGTCTCAGGATAGAGCCCAGGTTAGCCATATGATTGATCATCCTGCCTAGGCCTCCCAAGTGCTAGGACTACAGGCATGTGTCACCATCCCTGGCTTATCCAGTTAATTTAGAAAAAGGGGGGAAAAGGCAAATGGAACAGACCAGTAGGGGAACCATTTTACTGGTGTATATATACAAAAAAGAAAATCCAGTGTATGTGCATCCGTGTATGTGCATGTTTGCATATGCATGGCCTCTCTTTAGAAAGCAGTGGAAGGAGCTGGTCACAGAGACTACACATATTTTTTATTTATTTGAAAACAACAACAAATTTCTTGGGTGTGGCATCAAGGAGGGAAGGAAAAAAGGGAGGGAAATGTTGATAACATCTCAAACCACTCTGCACCCCTCCCAAGCTGCCCCACACTGGTCTCCACCCTTCATGGGGCCCCAGCCTACTTGAGGAGATTCATTGTGGAGGGAAAGGTAAATGAAAGCATTGAGAACATTTGCTGATTAACTAGGAAACGAGAACATGCTGTATCCTGTTAGGATGGGACGGTCCCAATCCAGACGGGGAGGAATCATCATGTTATAGGTGCCTGTCAACATCCTTTGAAAACACTGCTCAGAGCTTCCCTGTCAGCCGGAGAGGGGAGGGGCGTGAAGCATGCAGGTTCCAGCTCCGGTGCAGGGTTGAAAAGCTCCTGGAGAGGTGTAGCTGTGGTGGCTTTTTCCTTCAGGAAGGAAGAGGTCTAAAACTCAACAAACTGGTGCTCTTTGCCCGTCATTGGCTTGGAAGGTTTATGGACACTAGCTCATTAAATCTTAATGAAAAGAAAATATCAGGGAGGTGTTGCTGCTGTTTTACAGATGAGAAAATGAAATTTCACTTGGCTTGGGTAACTTGCCTGAAGTCATGCAGATGGTGATTGATGGGGCCAGCTCTCCGAACTGTCTATCTTTTTTATTTATTTTTATCTTGTGCTACTGAGGATTGAACCAGGGCCTTTGCGCTGTGCTACATTCCCAGAACATTTTACTTTTTATTTTGAGAGTGGGTTTCACTGTGTTACCCACGTTGGGCTCAAATTAGTGATCCTGCCCCCTCATTTTCCCAGAGTGCTGTGATTACAGGGGTGTTGCCACCATGCCCAGCTTGTCTTTTTATTTTACTACATCTTGTTCTGGGATGTTATTCTAGGATAGGAATAGTGAGGAGGAGTTGCCTGAGTTACATGGGAGGTTAAACTCAATTTTTTGAAACAATTATTTTTAGTCTTTCTTTTTCTTTTATTAGTATGTGTTAGAGATACGTAATGAATACACTCATCATGTGGAGTTGATGATACTTAGTCACTTTCTAATCCCAAAGTTGAAGTTATGAAGTTTCCAGGACAAAATGAAACGCTCCAGAGACCAACATTCAGACCTTTCAGCTATCTCTGGAGAGCTGCGGGCCAGTTCATCCAGCAGAGTGGGCAGGTCTGAAGCAGGGTTGTTAGGGCTGGCACCGCACTACCCGAGCACGGGCAGAGCTTTTTCACAAAGGAGAAGTGGGGAATGGAAATGAGGTGGGCAACTGGCAGCATCCGTCACAGCAGGGCCCCAGAGGCCAGCTTCTCTTACCACCAGGACACTGGGTAACGCAGTCTGTGGCCTGACTGTGCCAAAGAAACCTTGCAGGGGGCACAACAGGGAAGGTGGATGTGGTGCCACCACCACGAATCTTCCAGAGCAGACCAGAACTGGAGGTAGATGGCCATACGTGGTTCAGGGCCTCGCTGTGAAAAGAGGAATGGCGTGCTGTACAGGTTTTAGAAACAGGAAATCATCCAGGAAAGCCTGTTCTCTATTGTTTGGGGTCCAGCAACCACAGTTGGAGAAGGCAGTGGGAATGGAAATTTATAAGGCTCTCTTGCCTTTCAGGTCTCTCCCCCAGGGTCTCTGGGCCCCCACTCCATCCCTCCTATCCACAGCACCATGCCTGGAACAGGTGAGTTTTTAAATGAGGTTTCTTGATGGCACCAGAAGTCCTTTAAATAACAGGGTATTGGAACTGAAGGAGACCTCCTTAAATCAGCATTCCCGCAGCATACTGCAAAGGACATTAAAACAGGCTCCTATGTTCAAATAAGCTGGAAAATGCCAGGCAAGCAAAATTTAAACTAATGTGTGTTTGCTTGTTGTTTTTGTTTTAATTGTGGCACTTCTTAGCATTCCCATGCATAACACAGTCTAAATGAGCTGCACAGAAGCTCATTTAGCATTGCAGAGAATGAGAGAGGGTGACCATATGTCCAGTTGTGCCTCATGTCCTGACATAGTTACCCATATGCATTTGTTGAAAGTGTCTTAGTTTGGACTGTAAAATATATGCCAGTCTAACCATGGAACAGAGTTTGGAAAATGCAAACATGAGAATTCCAGTTAGTCTGAATCGGCCATTTTGTAAAGGACTGAGTGAGTTTCAGGAAAGTGCGGTAAGTGAGCTCAAGCCACATTGCTGCTTAGCAAGGCGCGTGACCACAATGAGGCTTGGGTCTCCTTAAACCTGGTTCTGTGCCTTTTCAAGACTACATGTAGTCGATTTCCTCTGTGGAGATGGAAGAACTAGAAAGGCCAGCAATCTTAAACTTTGAGCTCCTCCTCCTCTCCTGTACACATTTCTCTTTCCTGTTCTCTTTTCCTAAGCTTCTTATTCTTTTTCCTTTCCTGCCTGCTGGTCTAGAGCTGCATATGCCCAGCCCAGGGTGTGTCCTGGAGTGGGGTGGCTTTGGCGTCTGTTCTTGCATTTGGCAAGTCTTGGACTTGCAGAACCAGCCACACTGCTCTCAAGGGCCTGGGCTGCAGAGCACGTTGAAGATAACAGCTCCTCCAGGGACAGGCTGGAGTGAGACCTTAATGCTAATATGGTATATGATGGACAGACGGGTGGGGAGAAGGTGAGGTCCCTTTGGCAATACACAGGAAATCAAGTGTTGGAAAGACCATGTCATGAGGTCCCAGGACCCAGCAGTATTATTTTCTTTTTGTTTTTGCCTCTCCTTGTCCTCAGTAACGTCATCCTGTTCCCCCGGGAACAACAGCAGGCCTTCATCTCCTGGCTCAGGACTCCACACCAGCAGCCCCACTGCATCTCAAAATAACTCCAAAGCAGCAATGAACTCCCCCTCCAGTTTTAACTCCTCAGGGTAAGATGGAGAGGGAGAGGGTAGAGGCAGCCGGCGGGACCCAGGGACATGTGAAGAGTTGGGAGTCTCTGTCCCAATCACTTGGGACAGAGACCTTGTTTGGGGCTGGAAAAGGGAACAAGGGGCATGGAGAGGACAGAGTGCAGAGCCAGACTGGACTGTATCCCTGGGAGGTAGAAGCTGCAGCCAGTAAGCCAGAAGCAGGCTGATGTCAACAAAGCCAAAATTTCCATTCTCACTTTGATGGTGGAAATTTCCAAATACTATTGTCAGAAAAGGCCAGATCCTTTGCTGGACTTAGGCATGTTCGACTCCATGCCAGGAATCTGATTTTCAGAATGTTCTGATGTGAGTCTAGAGCTTAGGCACAAAGACACTCATGGGTTTCAGGAGTGGCTGACCTGGGGAGGGAGAAAAGTGGTATCAATTTCTGTCTCCTGCTTCTACCTGGGATGCTGCAAGAGGGAGCTTCCTGGGCCATAGCTCGTGAGCCAATCTACCCTAAAAAGTATCCTCAAAGCAGATGCCTCAAGAATCTGTCCTGGTTCACAAAGACATAGAGATCTGAAAGTGGGACAATAGGTCACAGATCTGAGCTTATAGGAAGAGACAGACCCACTTGTCCAAATCCAGACAGTTCAGCAAGGCAGCCAGCTTTTATTGCCCAGTTGAGGAAGAACCCAAAGAACTGAAATTCCTTGCCTATATCCAGCAGAGAGAAAGGCAGAGAGAACCAAATAACATTAGTAGCTTTTGAGGTATAATTCGTATATAAGAAAATATACCATTCAGTAGTTTTTAGTATATTTACAAGATTGCACAACTGTCACCATTATTTAATTCTAGAATATTTTCATCACCCCTAAAAGAACCCCTGTACTTGTTAGCCATCAATCCCTAGTCCCCTCTTTCTCCATGATGTTGGTAACTGTAGTTGACCTGTTTCTTCCTTCCAGATCTTGGTACCGATGGAATCATCCCACGTACCTCCACTGAGACCAGAATGTTCCCCCCACTTCACCTGGCTGCATATCCCGCACTGAAAGGAAAGAAGGGACTTGTGCCTTCCATGTACAGACATTACTTTCAGAAGAGTAGAAGAAAAGCCCCACTATGAGTGAATCCACAATCTTGCCTTCTTCATGAACAAGGGCCTCTGGAGAGCCGAACTGTGACTGAACCATGTGCTGACTCCATAAGCTCTTGAAATCTACAATACACCTTCCTGCAAGCTCACCATTTCTGCTTAGCCAGGAGGCAGTCTCCATACTGTTGCCTTCTAGCTCTAAATATTCTAAATGATTTTACTCCGCTAATGTTTCTTTCAGAGAAAGGACTTTTTCCCATTATTTTATAACTCATCCATGGGCTTTTGGGGATGCCATTTCCCTGGTGTGCCAAACCACTACAACGGGAGATAATGGCTTTGACTTTGAACTTAGCTACAGTCTAAACTGATCCCAAAATCTGTGGAAAGATTTAAATCTGATGTCTCCTCCAAATCCATGATGATTTTTCCATTCAGCAAAATTTTCCCATTGAATCTCCTCTTACTCTCATCTTTTTTTACTCTTCCCTCTTTTCTAAAACCAAATCCATTCATGCTTTCCTCCTGCAAGGTTCTCATCTTTACAGGTTGGCCCTTTTCTGTCCGTTCCAGAGTTCAAGAGCACTTGTTCTTTCTGACTCGCCCTGTGTTTTTCCTTCTTCCATCCTCTGTTTCTCCTGGCTGCAGAAAAGGAAGAACTCATGGGCAAATATACAGCAGTGATGCTGGTGACATACTTGTATATAGCCCTTTCCTTATTTTATATTATGTGCTTTTCTCCTTAATGTGGAATTTTTCAGAAAAATGTTTAACTCAGGTGTGAATTTCAAAGACATCTTTGTAATATTTTATCTTCTCTAAAAAAAAAAAGAAAGAAAAATATATCAAAGTATGAAATATTTACAGAGTTTCCCATGTGGGCTGGGACTCTGTTGAACCTTTTTGGGAACATTATCTCTAGTCTCTTTCTTTGTGGGCCAGTGTAAAGAGCTATAACATGAAGCCATTCCAGAAATGGTAAAGTTTTTTAAAATATGATTTCATATACAGGAACTATTGAGACTCAAAGAAACCTCTCTGTTTCTCAATAAATTTGTATAGTGATATATAAACTATTCCACTGTTTGTAAGAAGCTTCAATTATCCTTTTGTACCTTTTTCTTAGGGGAGAAAGGGGTAAGAGTATACATAATGAAATGGGATGGGGAAAGGATTCAACTTGATACACGAAGTATGCTAAAAATGCTAAAAATGACATATGTTAATACAGGGCCATTAAGAGTTTAGAATTCTTATTCTTTGGGACAGAACTAACTTGGAACAGAATAGGCAAGAGATTGTTTTTTTTTTCCTTTTGTCAATGATGTGTGAAGGGGGTTTATATTAAGACTTCTATTTCATGCCATCATGTGGGAAAAGGTCTACTGGCAGTAGTCAATTTCTTCATTAAAAAATGTAGTTAAAAAGATGAGTCAAGCAGGGCTGGGGATTTAGCTCAGAGGCTCAAGCGCTTTTCTGGTAAGTGTGAGGTTGCAAGTTCGATCCCTGATACCAAAAAAAGGATGAGTCGGGCATGATGTCAGGGTCCTAAAATTATAGCTGTTCAGGAGGCTGAGGAGGAGGCTTTCTTGAGCCCAGGAGTTCAAGACCAGTCTGGGTGACATAGACTCTATCTCATTAAAAAGGGAGGGAGTACCTGTGTAGCAAAGAGATTTCAGAGGGAGCCATCAGCTACGACTTTAGTATGTAAGCAGCCTACTCGGCCACCATCTGTGCCTTTTTCTGTACACATTCATGCATGTAAGCACTCTTCTTTATATACTGATGGAAGCTAGAGCTGACTTTCCTGCCACAGTCCTGCCTCCCTGGGCATCCTGCACGGATGTGTACTGAAAGTTGATCTCTTGCACTGTCCAAAACTCTTGTTTAAATCTATTTGTCCATATTTTTAAATGAACCATAAACAGAATTGCAGCCTAACTGTTTAGCCTCCAACAGCTTCCAGTGGCTGTTGACTGGAACATTCGCTGAGCAGAGTCAAACCTGAGAATGAGTACAGATGCACCTTTCTTGTCTGCATGATTTTGATCAATTCCGGGTGTGGCCTTGGCATTGGGCATTTGAAGAGGAGACTCTTCAACTGAGTCTCCTATGTGCTCAAGGAGCACTGCCCATAAAATTCTTAATTCCAGGGAAGTTTAGTGAACTTTTACTTAGCTTATTCAGCATCTAATCAGAGACAAGAGTCTAAGGGCAAAGCCCAGTCATTGTTGAGGGGGAAAGATAAAAGGTAAAAACTGTTGCTGCTGCTTTTCAAGTTTTATTTCTTATCATTTCTGGTCTTTAGTTCACTCACGGTGGACCTAGCTATGGGCTTCCAAAGCAAAGTAAGGACTTTTGGTCCAACTCAGGAACTGGAGTTATTAACCCCAGGGCTCAAATCAGGAAAACTGCCCTGAATCCCAAGGGGTTCAGGCACAGAGAGCCCCTCTAGGTCCACTGTGCATGCTCCTGGCCTGTCTCTAGGACCCTCCTGCTCCCTGAGATTGTGGGTGGGTAGGGGGAGTTTCTTGTAGTTGAAGCCATCTTTTGTTCTGTGTGTCCCCACGCCTAACAATGTGACCAGCACAAGTAAAGCAAGTAAGATTTTTAAAGGGAATTCCTTTTTTCTCTAAACAACTTCACATGCCCTTCACTGAGACAGGAATCATGAACACAGAACGTAGTATACAATGGCAAGAAATTCTAGTTGAATGGGGGCAGTGTATCATAGGTGCATGACTCCCCTGAGTCACTTGCTGCCCAGCTCTGCCTCCTGCTAAACATGTCACTTTGGGAAAGTACTAGACTGCTGTGGTTTCATTCTGTAAAATGAACATAAAACCAGATCTTATTCCATAGAGTTACTGTGAGAATTAAGACAGTACCTGGTGAGTTAGGAAGGCAATACCATGGAAGTGTTATCAGTGATAATTGTGGTTACTATTGCAATTGTTATTAAATAGGTGGCTATTTCCTGCTTATGGCTAAAGATCTATAAATTAATAAAGTGTAGTTCCAAGTAAGGATGCTTGAACCTGGGATCCCAACCACCCCAGTACATAGGCCCATAGCTGGGAACAATGACAATTCACGTGACAATGACTTCAACCTTAGACTTCTGAATCCTTTAGTATTCTGTTCTTTCCTGGGAAACGGGTCTCAGATTCAGGCCCTAGAAGAAAAAAGAATTACAACAAAAATAAAACAGCAAAAAGGTTAAGGTTTGCATACTCTGTTTCACAAAATGGGTCTTTCCATGTTATATTTCTTCGGATAATCATTGCCTCTGACCTGGTCTGTTCCAACACATTTGAAACAGGTCTTCTCCATTTCATGTTGTACTGATTTTAGTTGAATATCCCTGGAGAGGGCGTTCTCAACTTTGGTTGCACACTGAAATCACCTAAGGAGCTTTAAATATGATCTACAACTACACAGAGATTCTGATTTACTTTGGGTGTGGCCTTGGCACTGGGACCTTCATTAAAAGACCCTCAAATGATTCTTCTGTGTGCTCAGGATAGAGTACCACTTCCCAAACGAACATGGATCACTGGGGGCTGGGTTAAAAATGCAGATTCTGGTTTAGTAGGACTGAAGTTAGGTTCTGAGATTCTGCATTTTCAACTGATTTCCTGGTAGTGCAGGTTTTTTTGGTCCATAGACAACACTATGAATAGCCAAAACTCGGGGAGCATGTTAGCATAATTTCCTTCCTGAGTAATATCACAGGCTTACCCTGCCCACATAAGAAGATGCTTCAGTTTGGCATGGTAGGCTGGCCTAAGGGGCAGGTAAGGGTTCTTCATGTTAGTGATTCTCAATAGGACAGATCAGAATGGCTTCTGGACTGGTTTTAAAGATACAGATCCCAAGACCCCACGTTAGAGCTATAATATTCGAGGTGCCATCTGCACAAGGGCATTTTGAAAATACTTTCCAAGTAGCATTGATGGTCACTGAGCTTTAGGGACGACAGTATCCTTCCGATATAGCATTCCACTAATTCTACCAACAGATATTCATTGCACTTGTCTGGACACCAGAGACATAGATGACACCAGAGACACAGATGAAAACAGTGCCATCCTTACCTTTGAGAGCCTGGCAAGATAAGTGGTCAAAAATGAGAATACTTATTATTCCCTTGGTGTGGTACAAACACACCTCTACTAAAGTCTTTTCTGCTGAACAATGGGGCCATCAGCATCCCATAATTGTCTTCCTGGATCAACTCAAACACACATGCTCCTTATCCTATCTCATTCTCCATATTTCTCCCTTCATTTCAAACTTGCTCTCTTTAGTGTTAAAATAGTCCTAGAGCTGGGCATGTTGGCACATGCCTGTAATCCCAGCACTCTGAAGCCTGAGTGAGGCAGGAGGATCATTGCAAGTTCAAGACCAGCCTGGGCTACAAAGCTCAAGGCCAGCCTGAACTGCATAGTGAGACCCTGTCTCAAAAAGACAAAAAAAAAAAAAAAAAAAAAAAAAAAGTCTTAGAAAAAAAGATTTACCTAATATGAAATAAAAACAAGTGTGGACATTTGTATAATCAAGTGAATTTTATGTCCCTGCCACGGTTCCAAGCACTTTATAGATGTAATCTTTTAAAATTCTTGCAATAATCTTATGAGATATTATTACTCTCCCCAGTCTGTGGATGAGAAAAGGAAATCCCAGAATAGTTAACTAACTTGCCTACGGTTATACTAAGCAGGATTTACTTTTTGTTGTTTGAAACAGGGTCTCACTGTGCAGTGTAGGCCTGCGTCAAACTTCTTGTGATCTTCCTGCTTCAGCCTCCCAAGGGCTGGGATGACAGGCAGGTTCCTTCACACCCAGCAACTCTTAAGTCTTAGGCTGTACTGCCCAATTGCTAACAGCGCTAAATTTAGAATAACTTCTAATTCACAGGCCTGCTAATCAGTTATTTGTGGACTTATTTCACAACCCAAGGTCAAGCGGGGATGCAAGCACTTCATTGATGCTCACTAAGTGCTTGGAGGATGGGCTGTTCCAATGTGGGGACAGGAGGAATAGAAAATGATTTAAAAAGCAGCAACAAACAAACAAGGGCAACAACAGACCGTTGGTCTCAAATCGCCATCAGATCGCCCGCCCCTCTCCTGCCCAAAGAAGGAGGACCCTCCATCCAGCTGCTTTCTGCAAGAACCGGCCTCATCCAGCGGCGCCTCTACGCTCTGTCCTCCCAGCCAGCAGATGCCCCCAGACCCCCGGCTCCTCCTCCTCCTCTGCCGTCACAGCCTCGTCCTCTCCCCCTCCTTCCTGTTGCCGTGATCCGGGCCCTGGGCTGTGGGCGCCAAGGCGCCCGACGCTTCCCGGAGCGCCTCGCCAGGTAAGGGCGCGGGGCTGGGTGAGCAGCGGGCTGCGCTCGGGCGCGGGGAGACGCGCCGACCTCTGGTGAGGATGGAGGCGGGCAGGCGGCCCCGCCTGACCTCGGGCGGAGAGAGCTCTTCAGCCCTGGGGCGCCGGGCCTTGGAGTAACGGTCCCGGGATGCGGGCTCCGAGCTGCGCGCCTAGCTGGGCCGCAGGCTGCTCCGCGCAGGATGCTGCGGCCGCGCTGCTCTCGGTGCCCGAGGCAGCAGCTCGCCGCCAGCCACGCCTGCTCCGGGGAGCCCGGGAGCCCGCCGGCGGGGAGGGGAGCTTGGGGCTTGCGAACACCCTTCGGTCCTCTCTACCCAGACACGCAGCGCCCAAGGTCACGGAGTTGCATCTGCCTCTTGCGAATGTCTTGTGCTTTTTATTCGAGTGTTTGTAAATGAGCTACTGTTTTCTCTGTTGAGCCAGGGAATTAAGATGCAGAGAAGAGCTCTAAAAATAACTAATCGGCATGTCCAAAAGGGTTGATCCGCATTACTGGCTAGTGATCCTGGCCTTCAAAAGGAAATAAGAGGGTCAGTTCTTTTCACTGTGGTTGCTTTGTGTTTCTGGCCCTCGCACTGAAAACTGGCCTAGAAGTTTTACAACATTTATCTTAGAACTCTGTGTCTGAACTGGAATGGACTACACAGTTCTCCAGTCCTTTTTTTTTTTTTTTTTCTTTTCTCCCTTTGCCTGTTCCTTCTTTTTTGGTTGTTTTTGGAAAACACACTCTACAGGTGAAAGTGATTTTTCCACACTCACGCTGCAAGCTAGGGGCAGAGAGAATGGGACTGGCATCAATGATGTCCAGACACCTACTGTTTTCTTGATGAAAACAGTACAGAACTTGACCTTCATAAAGCCCTCTCTGGATAGCATTCTTGGGAGTGGCTTGTGTATTGAATTGATTTGGTCCACAGATAGCATTTCATTGGTCAGAAAAGAGTTAAGCAGTAAGTGTAGTCGTGCAGAAAATTCTTGCTGAGATGAGACAGATTTCTGCAATAGTTTGGTCTTTTTTCACTTGGACTTTCAACAGAGGAGCTAATGAATATTAAAAGTGACATCTTGGTCGTTTTTGGATTTTGGTTCTGAGAAGTTAAATTGATTAAGTTTTAGTTCTTGTCCAAATATTTTTGCACCAGTAAAAATGTTCAAATGTAGCTTTCTGATTTTGTTTCATTTTTAACTGAGTAATTGCCTTAAAATTATTTATATCTCAATGAGCTTTTCCTACCTTAAAATCCTTCTGCTTTCCCGCTGGTAAATATTTGAGTTGGATTTCAGAACAGAAATGGGATTTTTCCATTTTCCAAGTTATCTGGACTCTGTTTAGTTCTATATTTAGGTTTACCCCAGGTTTTGATTTCAACTGATAAACCTTTGACCCAAATCCAAACCTTAGCCAAATTTACTTTCAGCTTAAAAACAGAAGAAACCGCCCTGTGTTACATGACTTCTAGCAGACCCCAAAAGGGGCCATGTTCTGTTTTTTCATAAGAGCTTCCCACTGAGGGTTTTTGAAATTTTAAGATACTATCAGACACATGTGCTTTATTATCTCTATATTACTGCCCAAAGCCAGAGAGTTGTCACTGACATTTGCTCATTGTAACATGTGATGTTGGCAACCAAATCAGAATGCATTTCCTCGTTTCCAGTTGTACAGCTTCGGCCAGTTGTCAGCCCATTATCTCTGAGGAGCCTGGAGTATTTAAATGGAAGATTTTTAGGTGTTTGAATAAAGGTAGGATTTTGGTACTATCCTGTAGTAGCAATGCAAACATATGCACAGAACTATGCAGAGGAAGAAATGTTCCAGTAAAGGCCATGTTTTAGTACAATGCTATAGTAGTAATACAGACATATACACAAAATGACCCAATGCTCTTTTCTTAGGGTGCATCCTTTGTTTTTCTGGTTTTGGTCTTTTCATCATAGGATGGCATTAGCTCTGTGTCTGCAGGTGCTGTGCAGTCTGTGTGGCTGGCTCTCACTCTACGCTTCTTTCTGCCACCTGAATAAGCACCGAAGCTATGAGTGGAGCTGCCGGCTGGTGACATTCACCCATGGAGTCCTCTCGATAGGCCTCTCCGCTTACATTGGCTTCATTGATGGCCCATGGCCTTTTACCCATGCAGGTAGGTAGGGGATCTCAGAGATTTTCTCTTAGGACTTAGGATTTGTGGGTAGACTTCAAAGAATGGGACTTTAAAAAGAAAAGATTTTATATAATATTGAAGAATAAGTCCCGTAACAATTTGTGTTGCAGTACTCATTTCTTATTGTTAACTCTGATAGTGTATATGTTGCCTGTTGCTTCTACTTTTTATAACTCTATTTCAAATCCAATTTTAGATTTCCTCTTACTATATATATATACTGTGTACTGGGACTCAAACTCATTACTTCATACTTACCAGGCAAGCGCTGGAGCCACTGAGCTCAATCCCTGGCCTTCCTTTTACAGTATAATCAGTAACATATGAAACATAAAGCCAGGGTTGGGGGTTTAGCTCAGCAGCACAAGTGCCTGCTTGGCAAGTGCAATCCCTGGTACAAAAAAACAAAGGCAGCGTAAAGCCAATGTCGACATCTTCCATCATCCCAGATAGATACAAATAGAACTGTATTGTACATTTTAACTATTTTGGTAGACTGCCATTTTTATTCAATCACATATTAGAGTGACTTCATCTTACCATGTCTATGGATATAGCTCTCTCTCTCTCTCTCTCTCTCTCTCATTCTTTCTAATTGTTACAAAATAATTTACCATCATTATTTGGGGCATCTGTGTTAATTTTTACATCACTAAATGTACAGATGTTATTTCCTTGGTATATAAAAATTGTTTACCATTGCATTGTTGGATGGGGTTGCTATAACAAAATGCCGTAGACCGGGTGGCTTAAAAACAGACATTTCTCATAGTTCTTGAGGCTGGAAGCCCAAACTCAAGGTGTTGGGGTTGGTTTTTTCTGAGGTTTCTCTTCATGTCTTGCAGATGGTCCCTCTCCCACTGTGTGTCACATGCTTGTCCTTCTATGTGTGTCCTTATCTTTTACATTGGAATAGCGCCCACCCTAATAATCCTATTTTAACTTACTGCCTTCTTTAGGTCCTGTGTCCAAAACTGTCACAGTGGGGTAATGGTACCCAAGGCTTCAACCTGAATTTTGGAAAGACATAATTCAGCTCATAGCTCCCCTGGAATGTGAATTTTTATAAAGTTTCTTAGGTTCTTTAAGCATTTTTCTAAGATTCTCATGGTGAGTTTTTGAGTTTTCCCCAAAACTATCAAACTGAGGAACAGCAGTTCTTAAACTTTGTGTTTTATATGAAGATTATTAATAGTTTCAAATATGTCAGGTCCTTGTGTCTTGTGTTCTTGGGCATGGGAACACCCTACCTTTTGGGGTGCTATCTTGTGTTTATTTTCAGAATGGGTTAGAGCTGCCAATGTCCAATAACTAGTCCATTAAACTACAAAATTAAACTGACATTTAGGACAGATGACAGAATGACTCAAGAGTCTGGAAACAGACCTTAAGCTGGTTTTAAAAAAAGGCTTAGGATTTTAATTGAAAGAACAAAATAACTTTATATAGTTCCATAGGGAGTACACTGAGACTATTGCTGGTACTAAAATCACTCACTGAGGTCTGATTTATCAGAATAACATTTTTTGGAGGCTAGGACATCATTTAGTGTGACAAAGACCCAGATGTTACCCAAGTGTTCTTTGGTTGCTGTTACAAAGCTATTGCCTGCCATTATTTTTGTCTCCTTCAGTGACTCAACAGGGTTGGAAAAACAATAGCATAGGATCCCTGCACAAGGTGGCACAGTTCCTAGTCACTCAGTTTGGTTCTGTCTTGGTTTGTTTCAGGATCACCCAACACGCCTCTTCAAGTTCATGTTCTGTGTCTCACCCTGGGCTACTTCATCTTTGATTTGGGTTGGTGCGTCTACTTCCAGTCTGAGGGTCCCCTGATGCTGGCTCACCACACACTGAGCATCTTGGGCATCATCATGGCCCTAGTGCTTGGGGAGTCGGGCACGGAGGTCAATGCAGTCCTCTTTGGAAGTGAGATCACCAACCCCTTGCTGCAGATACGCTGGTTTCTCCGTGAAACGGGGCACTATCACAGTTTCACTGGAGATGTGGTGGACTTCCTCTTCGTGGCTCTGTTCACTGGAGTGAGGATTGGTGTAGGAGCTCACCTCCTTTTCTGTGAAATGGTTTCACCCACACCCAAGTGGTTTGTGAAGGTTGGGGGAGTAGCGATGTATGCTGTGTCTTGGTGTTTTATGTTTAGTATCTGGCGCTTTGCTTGGAAGAAAAGCGTCAAAAAGTACCATGCGTGGAGAAGCAGGCGAAGTGAGGAACGGCAGCTGAAGCATAATGGACATCTCAAGATACACTAGCCAAGGCTTGCTCCAGATAGCAGAACGGGTAAAGTCAGCTATGGGAACCAGGTTGGAAATATGACTGTTACAGAATCACGCTTATAGCAAATTTAGGTTTCCTAAAAGGGCTAAAATTATTGATCACTTTGGTCAGTCTTCAAGCCGAGCATACAGTATTAAAACACTAGCTTCCACAGTGACACGGTTGTCTAAAGTGAGAATGGTCAGTGACAGTTGGGAGAGGTCAGTGCTATGAGGTGAGAACTGTTGGCATTCCTTTTTGTGTCTGGTGACCCTAGGTCCTCTTGTCCCAGGAAGGCTTGATACGCAGACAGCTTTAAAAGCAACATAAAAAAAAACATAAGTATGGTTTCTTTTTCCTTTGAGAAGTAACTCTTTCAGTGTATACTTATTCCTGCTTTCCATGTAGCAATCTGTGCAACTTTACTACATGGTCTATTAAGTGAGGGACTTTGAGGAAGAACATGCCTTTGACATGCTGAACATTAGGTCAGGAAGTTGAATCTGCTTTAAAAAGAGAATGTTTGTATCTACTGTGTCATAGGTCCCTGAGACACCCCCAGTTCCATGGTTCACTTGCAAAATTTATAGAACACACCATATAGTCTTAGAGCTTTGATCTATGGTAATGAAAGGACACAAAGAAAAATCAGCAAGGGGAAAAGGCACTAGGAGCAAAGTTCCAGTGAAACCAAGCACAAACTTCTAGAGTCCTCTGCCTTTTCGATCCCACAGGATGTGCTTAATACTTCTAGCAGTGACTTCTGACAATGCATGAAAGGTTGCCTACAGGGAAAGTCATTAAGGACTTAGTGCCCAAGCCTTGTGTTGAGGACAGGTCATCCAGGCAGCCTCTGCCTGGAACATAGCAAAATTCGTGACTCCCAGCAAGAAGGCAGGCATTCACCATAAACCATATTGTTTGCCCAGACAGTTTAGGTGCAGTTGCCAGTTGTATCAGATATGCCAAGAGCCCTTCCCACCCTTTGGAAATCTTAGTTCTCAGATGCCAGCCCTGGGCCAACCTTGCAAGCAGTCCTTTCCAAGGATAGCAGTTCATGCCTGCTACATTAACTCTTTTCTTCACCAAAATCATACAGCTAGGGCTTTGGATGCAAGATGAATGAAGTGTGGGTAGATTTACCCAGTCCTGTTGTACGGGTTCTGCCCTACCAGGAAAACTATGCCAGTTCTCAGGGCTTTTGTGCATTAATCTCCTAGGCATGAGAGGCCATGACTGAATTCCATAGGGATTTACCATGTGGATTCCACTGTGCTGGAGATGGGAGTTCAGGTTGCAACTTGGCTGGACATATTGCAAACTAGAACCAAAGATTTTAGTGTGGGCACTGGTCTCAGGGTGATGAGGCAATTTTTTAAATTTTTTTTTTTTTTGTAAATTTCAGATACAGCCCCTTTTAGTACACTCAATACCTTTTCTCCTTTCTCTAAAACAGTGCATGTCTTTAAAGGCAAACTAGTATGACAAGGCCAGTCTTGGGAGACAAAAAAAAAAAAAAAAAAAAAAAAGAAAAATTTGTTAATGTGATAGTCTCTAATCTCACATTAGAAGCAAGAATGCAAGCCTAGACCAAGGGGTTAGGAGTTAAGATTTTTTTTTTGTCTTTTTGAGATAGGTCCTTGCTGTGTGGTTCAGGCTGGCCTTGGGCTCACTTTGTAGCCCAGGCTGGTCTTGAACTCACAATGATTCTCCTGCCTCAGCCCCTCTGAGTGCTGGGATTACAGGAGTGCGCCACCACACCCAGTTGAATTTCTAGATTCTTTAAACTAATTTTGCTATTCACTTGCCAGATCATTGGGTCAGTTCACTTGTCTATTCTAAACCTGTTGTGAATGAATGAAATACCATTTTCTATTTCATGGAGATATGTGGAATTCTGTTAATGGATGTCTTTAATGCAATGCTTTTATGAGAAAATGAAGTATTGCTTATTTATTTAATGTTTCTTTGTTTATTTTTACCATGTTTTTTAGAACAGTGGTGACTGGTTAGCTCAGTTGATGAGCAAGCAAAAGGTGCAATAGAAATTAAGACAAATGATCAGTCCCATTCCGGTTGGTGGTCTCTGGCGATACTAATGAGTGACCTTGAAAATGGATGTCACTGGCTACAGAGACAAAGCATGAGAGAGCGATTGGAGCCACATAAAGTCATTACTGCAAAAGGAAAAGCAACTATAAAAGCATGTTAACTGGTTTTTTAAAGATGCCTGTCATTTAGTTAAATAGTTTTGCAGGGCATTGAAATAATCCAGCAGCCACAACATCTCCACCTCTGTTTCTATGATTAGTGTCCCTAAAATGCTGGTGAGCTTCTTTCCAGCAAAACTGTGGGCAAAGTAGGATGTTGGGGAATGCTGATTTCAGCAAAAGCCTAGTAGAAAAGAGTGGCTTGGCACATGAGCTTAAAGAAAAACAAAAGAAATGAAATGAAATGAAAAGAAAAGAAAGAGCTGGCTCTTGAATTTTGGCACAGTGCAACCTATTCCATACCAGACAAATGAATAGGCTTAATCTGGTACCAATTCTTTTCTCTGTTACCCTTCAGAAGTGAAGGGATTGCAGATATTGCTATTGGAGGCACTCAAGGTACTGTACGAATGTATGTAGTTTTTTTTAAAGATAATGAGAAACCTGAATAAATGATAACAGGAAGGGAATCCCTCATTTCAGCTTTTCCTGATGTTGTAGCTAATAACTACAAAGAAACTTCTCTGAGAGAATAATGTGAAATGAAGATGACTCATCAGTAAGGTGTTGACACTTTACATCACAGGTAAATGAAGGGCTAATTAACCTGTGTTATGGCTGGAATAATAAAATATTCATTTGCATATGGATTACTATGTAATAATAACTAACTTTGTTGAAGGATTTATATTTCAATATGATTTGTACTAAATTTTATAAAAATAAAACAACTTTTTATAAATCCAGAGTCTGCCTTTTGTTTCTTTGTTGTGGTTTGGCCAAGAATTTTTTAAACAAGCCATTGGCCTGTAGGAATACTGATCACTATTCATAATTACTAGTGAAATGTCACTAATCTGTTGCTTAGCATTAATTGTCCCTACTTTTTAAAATTTCAGTGGGTAGTAATCAATATACATCAGATAGCTGAAAAAAGAGCCTAATTTTCTTTGGTTCTACCACCTGTTTGGGCAGTGGCCTTGACAACAATGATGTGAGATGAGTCCATGAAGACAGTGTCTCTTGCTTTCCTGAGAACTGGACTTCTGATCCCTAAAATATAGTCCTGGACATACAGCAGGTACTTATTAAGTATGTTGAAATAATGGATGAAGGATGAGAGTGTACTGGAAAACTTCCTCAGAGAGCCTATCTAGTGATAGGTCAGCAGTGTCTCCAGGTAGCAGACTCTGACCCTTTACCAAGGCCAGCAGTCTTCTGGAAGCTTTCCCTAGATGGAGCCTTTAGAACAGTGGAATTGCCAGCAGTTGCCAAGTAGCTCTCAGAGGATGTTTTTATCATTAGTGCTTTGTGGTTGACTATGGAGGTTTTCATCTTTTTTTCTTTTTCTTTTTCTCTTTTTAGTTCTGGAGTGAATAACCACTGGTTATTCAATCCTTTGCTTACCATCTTCTGCAGCTTTCCTTTGCTCACAGCTAAAACCTTGGGTCTGTTAAGTTTGGAAAGATCTTGAAAGTAGCTTGCCAAGAGGTTTTGTATGCAAGGAAGAGAAGGTGAATTAGGAATCTTTCCCAGTTTGTTTTATTCCTTAAGCTGAAGTACTGGAAGCATACCTGAAAGGAAGATGGGAACTCTCTCTTTTTTTGTCTTTTTGAGACAGGGTCTCACTATGCATTTCAGGCTGGCCTTGAGCTCACCTTGTAGCCCAAGCTGATCTCGAACTTGCAACGATCCTCCTGCCTCAGCCTCCTGAGTGTTAGGATTACAGGTTGCGCCATCACTACTGGTTTGGGAACTCATTTTTAAAATGTATGATTTGATGAGCCATGGGGTCCAATTCATTTGATACTTCCATAGTAACATCATTAGACTAAGGAAAAATAAGACAGTATACTTAACAAAAGTTTATTGAAGTTTTGGGATAAGATTTGCATTTTGCTCTTTGGCTGTGAACGAATGGAACTCTTTCCAGTTATATGCAGAAACAACTGGGAGAGTTTTCAGGATAAAAGTTGCCATGTTAGGATACACCAGCAGGTGGCAATATGTCCAGACCCGATCATTAGGAAAGTGGCTTGGAACCCTTAATCGGCTTCTATTCTTTCCAAAAATAAACATTACAAAATTAGCTTGCTGTGCCTTGAACTTAAAAAAATCCAGCAATAGTCATCTTTGGCCTTTGTTTATCTTTTTCTTTTTTTACCCTTTCTAACGTCAGCCTGAGCTCATGCATCTATTCAGGGATAATGATCCTTTCATGAACTGTTGTGGAACGACTTTTAGAACAGCATTGTTAAGAGCTAATTGTTTTCTCTCTTCACATCCACTGTTTATTAGATTGGATTTCCACAAAATGGCTGAAGTCCCTTACCACCAAGGCTGCCTTAAATTCAGAAGTCTGAAAACAGCTAGAATGAAGGACAGCCACTTAGACGTTTGCAGGCAAAATTGGCGAACTGTATTATAGGTGGTACTTCAATTATTACAACATTCAACTATTCAATCATAAAACTAGATGAGTACCTAGGTGTCTCTATACAGTACAAAAAAGACACCGGAAAAATATCAGGAACTCTTCAGACAGACGTGTAATTCTAGCCACAGGCCTGGTTCCCTGTGCTTCATTTTCTTCTTTCTCTTTCCTCAGCAAGTTTGTTAATCGCTGTGGAAAGCACCATGCTTTCTCAATGTGGCAAATAATACGTGCATTTCATTTTGCCAAGGTAAGAGAGTCGCAGTATTCATACTGAGGGTCGCAATATTTACCCCGAGAGATCCTGGCTGCAGTCCCCAGCCCCTCTGCCCCCGCCACCGCGCCCGCCCTCCGCAGCCCGGGGCTGGTGCGCGGCGGCCCTGTCCCGGGAAGAGCCGGCAGGTGCCAGGTGAGCGGTCCACGCGCGGGGCTCTGCTTCCCCGGAGGGATGGTGTCCGCGCACCTGGACCAGGACTCGAGTCCAGCGACCAAACCGTCCCGTACGTGTCGTCCGAAAACAGGCAGCCGGGTACATTCCCGCAAAAAATAAGTTTCCAGGACCAGGGGGACGAGACGTGGACGCCTCTGCTCTGGGGCAGTGCTCCTCGGCGAGCCTGGACTAAGGTCGACTCGGTACAAGCTACACTCCAAAGTGCACGTCCCGAGCCCTCCGGGGCCCCGGAGGCAGCGGAGGGGCAGCGCTGGGACAGCCGTAGCTACCTCCCTGGCCCCGCAGGACTATTTTATTACTCCCCCGACCGCGCTCTGGCGGAAGCGTCCGTCGCGCGGAGCGAGACCACGCAGAGAGGACGGACCGACGAGAGGCGGAGGGATCCGGGTGAGGCGGCTCCGAAGTCAGAGGGGAGGAGGCTCAAAAAGTCGGCGGGGGAGGGGACGAGCTTCTCGCTCGGTCGCCAGTGCTGGACGCGCCGGGGCCGGGAAGACAGAACCGGAACCGGAACCCCTGCGCGCGCGCACCCGCAGTTGTCGCGCGGCCCCCCACCGCCGCTAGCCTCCCCCGCCCTTCACGCGCGCTCCCGCGAGGGCCCCCAAGACCCGGCGAGCCGGCCCTTCATCGGGAGTCGCCGCCGACGCCGCCGTTGCCGCAGCTTCAGGCCGGGCCGGACAGGACGTCCCGCTCCTCGAGGGAACCGCCGCCTACCGGAGCGTCGGGGAGGAGCCGTCGCCGCCGCCTGTGCGGACTGCGGAAGAGACCGTCTGGGCCTCCGGGATGGGGAGCAGCGCGCGGCGCTGAGAGACTCGGTCCCTGTCACCTCGCGCTGCGAGACCTAGTGCCCTGGCAGCTGGAGCCTGGTGGGGGCGGCGAGCAAGACGAGAGGGGCCCCGGCCCGGGGACATGGGGCGGCGTGAGCCCGGCGCGGGACGGCCGGAGAGGCAGCCGAGGCTGCGGCCACGAGCCGCCGGCAGCCGGAGATAGAGAGCAGGGAGCGGAGGGCCCGACCCTGCCGCGGCGGGCGTCGCGTCCCTGCCCCGGAGGGATTCCCGGGTCCCCTTCCCACGGCTCGCGGACTTCTCTGTGACCAAGTTTGCTTCCTCTGCTTTCGGCAAGATTTATCGCTAGCTCTAGAACTCGCCTTCTGGCTGACTTTCTGGGTTTGTGTTGGGAGATAACTTGTTTTGCTCCAGCCCTCGTCCCCTTTCTTTGACCCCTTCCATCGGATGTTCTAGATGACTGAATGGAGTTTTGAGTTGGACTTTTGTGTCCCCGCCGGAATTGGGCCTGATCCCAGAGCACTGGGGGTGGGGTGGAGGTGTTTTTGTAAAATGCAAGTTGGATAAAAGGAGGACCTCTTGCCAAGGGCCCCAATGAGTGGCACACAGTCTACTGTCACCGACAGGTGGGTATGCAGTTTTTCTTTCGCTTAGCCCCTCCTAAGATTCGGCCGGGTGATTGCAGTTTGCCTTTGGCCAGTGGAATTGACAGGTAAAGGAAAGTGGTTGTTTTCGGAGCTGTGCAGTTAGTCTAGGGTTCTTGCCAACTTCTCCGCTTGATTGAATTTGGAAATACAGTTTTTCTGGAGAGAAACTTTCCCCAGGTTCTCAGAGAAGAGGTAGGGAAAACCTAATTTTTGGCTTTTTGTCTGTAGTGTACATTAGGATTCTGTACTAATCTTGGAACCAGGAAGCAGTCACTCTGCCAGAAATCGGTGGGAATTGGATTTCCCATCACCAGATTTTATTCTTGTCCTTAGTAGTTCTTTAGATATTATTAGATTTTAGGAATTTCGATCTTTGAGCTTAATTTTCAGCCCACTGCATGGTGATTTGTGAACTTGATCTCTTTTAAGTGTTGATCCGCTTACTGTTTAATTATTAATTGTCGAATAAATTTCCCGAATGTTGACATCACCAGTAAATCACAGGCTTTTGTTGGAGGCAATATCCAAAAGCTGAAGGAAATGAGGGAAAATTTTGAGGCTTGCTTTTAATAATTATAATATTTCCTCTTCCAGAAACATTTGTGTCGTAGGGGTGTAAACCCTAAGCATGAGGCAAATGTTTCCTGTGGACTTGATTTGCTTATCGATGTTGTATGGTGATGCTTACAGACCCATGTATGGTTGACGTGGAGTTCCCTTACTCTTTAGAGTTAAAATATGACTGTGTGGAGCCCCCAAATTTCCGTCAGCTTGCATTACTTTTAAGTCAGCCTTCAAGCTAGTACATTATAATAGATCAAATGAGTGAACTAGAAAAGCCAAAGCTCTTTGATGAAAAGTGCAACAACAGTGCTCCTGCAGAAGGTAATTTAATTTATTAATAAGAGTGTTTCACCCAATTGTGAGGCTCATTTGTTGATTTTAAAAGGGCCAAATTCCATTATCATACCATAACAGCTACTCCAGAAACAGAACTTCCTCTTCCTGTTGATACTTTCCAGTGTCACATGAATGTTCACCTAAAAGATTCCATTAAATATTTAAACGGTTTATAGTTCCCTGTGCATATTTTGTTAAATGGGTTTTCATTTTCAGTGAAATGATTCTTAATTTTTCTAGAACATACTTTACATGAGTAGTGTCAGTGCTTTTTTCTTTCTTTCTTTCTTTCTTTCTTTCTTTTTTTCTAGTTATCTCCATTTCTTTTTCTTTCAGGGTGTTTTGCTTCTGAGAAATCACTTTTACCAGTGTGTGAATAATTGTTTTCCTAGTTCATTCAATTCTTGACCTTTTTGTTGAGAGTGTAGACAAGAAGTCTTACTAAGAACTGATGTGATGATATTCATTAAGCTGCTGGGATGTTTAATTTGTAGAAAGAATTTAGAATCACCAACGTATTTCACAGAAAATCATTTCAACGCTCCCAAGTAATGATTTTTACAGCTTTGCTTTCAGGAATTCATTTTCATCTTTCCCTTATCTTACAAAATATGGAATTTATGTCTTTTTTATAACTTAGCGTATAGCATTCAGTAAGCATGCGCTTTTGGAAAGCCTGTTCTTTACCAAGTGCTGTGCTATACATGAATGACTTAAAAATGAGTATTTAAAGGTTAATCTGCAAATTGCTTTGGGATTAATATTCTTTAACTGGTTCAGTTTCCACCCAATTTTACATAGTTAAAAGATAAGTTGAAGGCTGGTTAAAAGGAGCTGCTTAATTTCGCTGAGATCTAGTTTCAAGAAACTTACTGTTTTTACAATGAGAATTATTATATGACCACTACTTTTTCTTTAAACATTTCTAGATATTCCATAAATATAAAGAAGCCATTTCTGTTTGAGAGTAGTTATTCCTGATTTGAATATATGTTGAGCGAAATCTGGATATACTGGTTTAATATTATTTCTATGCCAGGGTGCCTTAACAAAGTTATTAATATGGAATAGTTTCTGCCTTCCTCTCAGCCTGACCTACATGGTCCCTTTTTCTCACTAACTCCAGTGTGTGATAGGTACACTTTGTTGATTCTTAGGACTACTGGCAAATTAATAGTGCCAGTGTAGCTTTTTAGAGATCCTTTCAAGTATGAAGTACTCTATGTGGTATGGCTTTGTTCTGTAGAGTGTGCAGAACCATCAGGCCAGCTGTGTGAGTTGGAGTTCTTTCATTGTGGTGCTTCTGACTACAGAGTCTGTCTGTCCTCAGTTGAAATCAGACTAGCTGGTTTTGGGCGTTGTTCTGTTTTGCAGTTTGTGGCAGGCGACACATGGCTGAACAAGATAAGAAGGGTTTTATTCTTGTGTTAGGGACATGCTGGGGCTGGGATGGAATTTGGCTATGTTTGATTTCTGATTGGTCACTTTGGATACTTAGAACTCTGTAACCTCCTGTTATTATTTTGTAGTTAAATTAACACATTCATTTGTTCCCTTTCCATAATCTTTTTACTCCTCAGCCTCTACTGTTTTTTTTAAAAAAAGCTTAAAACAAAAACTATATTTATGGTTATAAAGTATACTGTGATCAACCTTTTTAAAAGTCGAAGTAGTTCTGTGGATAACTTTCAGTCACTTGCTTTGTAAGTTCTGTGAGACCAGGAGACTCGCAGTTTTCAGTGTTTAGAATGAGCACATGAAAAGTGATAGAGATGTCAGCTTACTGCTGCTTTCAGTCTGTACTGATTGCTGCATTCAGAAGGAAAATACTGTCTATCCCAGTTGTTTTCAGTCCTCCTACGTACTTTCTTCTGCTCCTGAGAGTTTAGCAATAGAATTTTTTCTGAAAGGTAGAAAGCATGGAATGCTCTTGCAGTGGACTTAGTAAATGATTTTAGGTCATATTCCTTAAAAGTATTTTCAGGGGCAGTGCAGGTAGGAAAGTTATAAGGGCATTTATTGAAATAAATGGACCTTTGTTTTGTCTAGGGCTTGTGGATTTTGTTGTTCCTTTTGATTTGCAGGTAAATGGAAGCTTTTGATGTAATGAAATTTTCTTAGCAATGAATTCAGCTTTAAATTTGTTTAACTTAAACTGTTAAAGTGATTTGGGAATTTTAATATATATATACCTATACCTGTGAAAATTAGCATTTTCATTAGTGATACATTTTCTGCTGGAGTTGTCATATAATGCTTTTGGTTAAAAAAATTTTTTTTGCTATTTTCAAAGTTGCATTAATCATTATCTGCAAGGTAAAATTATTTGTGACATTTTCTTGTCAAGCCAATCAGTTGATAAGTGCAAATTAAAATTGAAGTTAAGGACCACAGTATTAACTTTGTATTATTGCATTTTTGGCTTTTCTTTTAGTTACTCGTGTAAAATCTTGAGTCATGTAGGTACGTGGTGCTGTGCCCATACAGTTTTACATGAGTCAACATGTGGAGTCTAAAGTAAACTTTAAAAATATGAGAGCTGCAGTTTTCCTAGTTAGTAACATAGTTCATATTTATTCTGTGAGTTGATGAAACTTTATTTGAAATCATTACAGAAGTGTGTTAGCCTTCTGGTACACCACTTAACACATTGGTAGTTTCCCTTTGTTAACACATACTGTATGGCGTTGAGTTGACATGTAGGTGTTTTTGTAACATTTGAGGTGGACATTCGTAAACATGTAAATGATGCATTTTACATATACTTCTCTGGAGCATTATGAGTCCAGAGCAAAAAGTTGGAAAAATCACTAAGTGTACCTGTGTTACTGTTCTTGTATGAGTTATGTAAAAATGGGTGTGAATTGCCTCCCAAAGTGATAGGGGTCACAGAAACCGCAGGCTATATTACTGGTTCTTGTGTGGTAATTGGAAGAACTGTTTTGTGTCTTGGTGATCTGACAGAGTTATTAGAAATGGTTCTTATTAAGCTGAGGGTGTTGCCTAGTGATAGAAGACTTGCTTAATTTGTGGGAGGCCTTGGTGGATCCCCAGCAACACATACACACACACAAGAAAAGAGATTCTTATCGTAGGATTAAATTGACCATGTTGTATTTTCATGAACAGAAAACTTTTTTTAAAAATTTTTTTAAATTTTATTTTAAAGGGGTTAAAGTTAAACACAACAAAACAACAGAACGGGACATAAGAAAGCATACATTTCAAAGCTAGACAACCAGAGATCTTCACTATCTGTCATATTGTCTCTTGTTTTCTTCCAAATGGTTGTCCATATCTTTGCATATAGGGAGCTCATACTACATAACATAGCCAATCTTTTCACAAGATGTGTAGTTAACTGGCTCCCATTTGCTAAGGGGGGGGGCACGGAACAGGGGACAGGACCACATGAGATGTCTGATTCTCAGCCTGCAGTCTGGCAGGATCAGAGGCGCCCCCCAGAGAGGGGAGGAGTTTCTTGTTCTCCCGGCACCCCAAGTCAGCCGCGTGGTGCAGGTCCAGGGTCTCTCTCCTTCGGGCTGCCGAAAGTCTGCCACACTCACAGCCACCCCCCCAGAAATGAACAAAAAACTTTGTTTGGCATCATGTTAAAACCGGGTTTTGATGATGTTTTAAAGCTTTACTTGAAGACATGCCACTTTCTCTTTTAATCATTAGGAATTCTCAGAATAATGCTATTTGAATTGAAATTTTAAAATCAGCAATTAAAAACTTTTTTAAAAAAATGTGTGGAGTCTGCGAAAAAGATATACATCAGGAAAAGAAACAGTTGTATAAATATTTTAATAACTAAATTTATTGCTGCATCGTGAGATTAACACAAGTTACCTTTGGCCTCTACAGTTATAAGAGATGCTCGAAGTAGCTTCCAGACATTTATTAGTACTGCAAACTGCTGAAATGTGTATACATTTTTTTTGACTTTGTATTTGCATATTTATTTCCCTTTGAGTAAAATATTTTCATGTTAACGATATCCTGTGGTAGTATATATAACATATATAATACGCACTTTCCTTTTTTTGTCTTTTTGAGGCAAGGTTTCACTCTGTGGTTTGGGCTGGCCTTGAACTCACTTTGTAGCCCAGGCTAGCCTTGACACTTGCAGCAATCCTCTTGCCTCAACCTCCCAAGTGTGGGGATTATAGGTGTGTGCCACCACATCTGGCATAATTCTTTAACATTTATAATTTTCTCAGTTTGGTTAAGGGCAAATTATGTGTCCATCATTTACAATTAACAATACATGGTGTTTAAATCAAGATTATAAAATTGGTAAGGACAGACCAATGCTTTAACTCAAATTTTGTAGCTTTCAAGTTCCCCATTTTTTCTTTAAATGACATGTTGCCTTTTTATGTATGTTATTTTTCTATTCAGCTTACTATAGTTAAGTCTTACCAAGTCACAGTTAGATTCTTGTCTTGCAGGATACTCTCTAGTTGTCTGTTATAACTTTTAAATATCTTTAGAGGGTGAAGCTTCTGTCAGTTTTTCAGTAGACTGAGCAACAAGCTGACAAGCCTTGTCAGGAAGTTTTTCCCTATTTTCAGCTAAAACTTTTCTTTTACGTTGTCCTGTTACTTATATATATTTGCTATACCAGGCAAAATAATGCTTTTCTCCCATTTTATGTATATATAACTCTAAATGGTTCAGTTACCCACCAGCTTTTCTGTTCCCATACTCTTACTTATTCTTTACTTAATTAAGTTCTGTTTTTTGTTAATCTATTGTCTGAAAAGAAAAACCCTATCATTCTTAATATTTTATTACTTCTTCCCAATATTACAAAACGCTGTTTAAAAAAAAATCTTAGTTCTAGTACAAAATACTATATTCTGTTTTTTATCTTGGCATATTCTAAAGAAGCTAGTTCCAAGTTTAGTTTTACTGTAATTTCAGGGGAGGTAGCACTTTGCTTTTTCTCCAAGCATGGCCCAAAATTACAAGGTAAAGAGATTCTCAAGATCATTTTAATTGATTTTTAAAATTTTTCATTTTTATACTTTTGGTACTGAGGATTGAACCCACAGCCTACATGCAGAGCACTCTACCACTGAATCACATCCACAAAATAGCTCCATTTTTATTTTTGATACCTTTTAGAATAGATGTAACATACACAGTAATTAAATGAAACAAACTTACACAAACAGCATAATTACCAAATCTACTAAGCAATTATGATAAAAGACTTCTTTACAAAAAGATTCTTTCAATTACATTGTTCCTATAGTTGACAAAAATACAGAAATACTATTGAGTCATTAGTGATTGAAAATTAATCAGAAGGTAAGAGTGGTGATTTTAGTTTTAAGATGGAATGTCTGTTGCTCTGTTAGATACATCGGATACATAGGGACATGTATCTTTTTTCCAAGTGGATTTTCAGTCTGTGTTATCTTACATCCTTTTTTATTCTTGTTTAGTAAGTTTTAAGGTTCAGTCTTTGGGTCTGCTGCTAATGCTCTCTCTGTCTCTCTTTGGTTCTTTTTGCAAAAAGAAAGAGACCAGCAGTGCTTAGCAGTGTTTTTTCCAGTAAAATAGACTATTGTTAAATTTGAAATAACATGTTACTTTATTGCTATTGTGTTTATAAGAATTGTTACTACACGATGATAAGAGACAGTAACAAAGATAAAATACATATTTAAATTATAAAGTACATAAGACTATAGAATTCTTTAATGTTATCCTTTTATCTTTGATATTAATTTAGTTTTAAGATAATTTAAATACATACTCTTGTTCTTTTATATTTTGCCAGTAATTTAAGACTCTTGGAGGCATTCTAAATTTAGAACATTTTGTTTTCAATTTAGAATGCCTGGGGTACCAAGATAGCCATATATGAAAGATGTTTGTAAGACAGCAGCTAACTCCAAGGAATACCTGTGCAGCTAATGCCTGGAATAATTTAGGTTTTTGAGTCTGTAGAGGTACTACGTGATTGTGCCAAAGGTTAGAAGCTATGCCCAAATTACAAAGCATGTATTGCTTCATTTTGTGAAAAGACAGCACTAAGTTCGCTGTATTGAACTAATATGCGTCACTGCAGCTGACACTTTAAATTCATACCAAAACAGGATCCTTTACTAATTCAAATGCTGAGTCTTGGTTTTTGAAATCATAGTCACATGACAGACATGAGTGGCTTCCCAGTATCTAGAGACAAGTAAACCTAAGAGCCCATAAAAAAACCGTTTCCTATCTTAGGACTGTGTGAATAACAATTTATGCAGAAATTAGAAATATATGAGAAAATCTGGTTTAGTTCCTGCTTGCACTTACCTTTCCTTTTGACATTAAAAAGCATATTGTCATTTAAAGATATTGCTCTAAGACTACAGTTTTGGTCAGATTTACCTATAAATGCTGATTTTCAGTTCACATATCTGAAAGATTTTAGGGGATTGTGTAAATCTTTTATGGGTTCAGAAAATGTAGATTATTTTATTGCACAAAAACTGGAGGTGCCTATAATGGTGGTACACTCCTGTAATCCCAGCAGTCTGGGAGGTTGAGGCAGGAAGATCTCAAATTCAAGCCCAGCTGGGCAACATAGTGATTTAGCAAGTCCCTGTCTCTAAAGCTGGAGGGGACTTCTTAGCAGCTGAAGGAATTATACCTGAAATCGATCATATAATGCAGATGTGGCTGTGTTATCCAGAAGAGTAACGTGGTTCCACAGGAAATACACAGGAAATCCTGGGAAGGTGCTTAACCATATCCTCCTGTAGATTTTCGGTGGGTTATCGGTCGGTGTTTCAGACAGAAGCTGCTGTGTTGCGGTTTGTCAGTATAGTGTCTGTGGTCTATTCTGAGGAAGTGGTTCTTGTGGGTGACGGTCTGATCTTTTTGGAGATTGTTGGTGGTACATGTACTGTGAGTTTACTTCCTGTTTTATTGGCTGTTTGGCTAAGACTTTCTCAGGGAAAATACTGCTGAAGGGGTATTTAAATATTTTGTAGTAGCAGGATGGATGGTTATAATTATATAATATCTACCTCTCAGATGATATGATGGTTAAATTAATGTTTGTAAAGTGCTTTGAGATCCTGAGATTAAAGGTGAAGGCATACTTTTAGTCATATTTGCAAGTTTATGTAATAAAGTTTTATTCTACTGAACTTGATTTTCATAACCACAAGTCATGGTTAGAATTTTTTCCTTATTAGTTTTTTTCTTCCAGCTCTCCTTTTTAATTTTTAATTTTTAATCAGTATTTATAGTACAATGATTTATACAGTATTTATATACAATGATTACATGTGTGGGGACTTGGTTCATGTATGTAACGTATCTCAGTACTTCTTTTCATCCCTTTCGCCTTACCTTTTCCTTCTCCCTCCGTCTCTTGGTCATTTGCAAAAGGTCTGTCTCTGTATTTACTATTATCTAACTTTTATGTTGCTTTTTATTTACATTTTGGGTTTCGCATATAAGAGAAACCATATGCATATAAGAGAAAATAAACCTGATTTATTTATTTAACATTATGCTTTCAAGATGCATCCATTTTCCTACAGATGACTCCAGTTTATCCTTCTTTATGGTAGAGTAGTACTCCATTGTGTGGAAATATCGCATTTTGTTTATCTATTCATCTGTTGATGGACATAGAGACTGCTTCCAATATTTAGTTATTATGAATTATGCTGCTGTAAACATAGGTCTGCATGTGTTACTTTAATATAGTATCTTTAACTCTTGGGAAGAGGCCTAAGGGGAATAGCTGAGTTGAATGAAATCAACTCTTCTTTTAAGTTGTATCTATGTGAGTTAACTTAATGGAGTAAATACTTTCTCTGTAGTACTAGTTAAAGCCTATTCATAAAACATAACACTTAGAGTAAGGTTCTTTGTTAGTTTAGCTATAATATAAAGTAGTGAAATTGAGAGGATTTTCTTTTGAACTCAGTAACTGTGCCATTCATATGCAAGCATATGCTTTGGGGAAACCTGGAAGTGAGCAAACTGATAGAATTGCCAAGTGCTTGTTATGTGGATTGTTTTGAGTCTGTGGAGGTAGGTTTTTTTCTCCCTGGAGTGGGGAGCAGTGAGTAAGTGGAAAAATGTAAACATGTATAAATGTGTTGAACTACTGTGTTCTCATCATTAGCTTTGAAACTTATCAATGCATGGCCAGTCTTGAATCATCTGTTCCTTCCCCTTTCTTCCTAGTGGATTATTTTGAAATAGTTTTTGGATATCTTAATTTCATTCGTAAATAATTCACTAAGAGCATGGTGGTGAATGTATGTAATCCCAGCACACTGGGAGGCTGAGGCAGGAGGATTGAAAGATTAAGCCCAGCCTATGACTGTCTCAAAATAAAAAGTCAACAGGGTTGGGCATGTATAGTATCTCAGTGCCACCCCCTTGTTCAGTTCCCAATACTAGAAATAAGTAAGTGAATAAAGACAATAAAAATAGTTTTCACTAAGTATCTCTAAGAGACGATATTCTGAAAGTATAGCTTCTTATAGTGAATTCTTGTTAACAGTTTGAGGTAATGGTACTGTGGACAGACTGGCATCAGGGAGGAGCAGGTGTTCAGAGTGTATCTAGAATTTGATAGCCAAAGCTTGTTTTGATTTCATTTTTAGTATTTCTGGAGGAGGCTTACAGCAACGTGTCATCTACTTTTCCAGCCTCTCCTTTACTGGGAGTGGGGCGGGGGGCAGAAGTAGGTAATTAACTTCTGGAAAAATAACATTGCAACAGACTTGATTTGCAGGAGGTTCCATTTCTCATTGAGCCTCCGTTGGAATGATGCCAATTGAAAGGAATCCCAGCTCTTAATGGCTCCAGGTCTTCTGGGAACTCTCAGTCAATGATGTTATTTACCCTGAGAAGAACATCAGAATCATTTATAAAAATCCTTGTTCATCTATGCTATTTTTTTGTGCAGAGAAAGGATGTATCATATCAATAATTAAGGCAGTCTTTAAGGTTATATGCAAGGAAATGAGACTGAATTTGTTTAGAAATTATTAAATCTACTGTCATCTGCTTAGTTAGTTCATCTGAGTGCCTTAAACTCTCTGTTTTGACTGAAAATATTAGGTAATTAATAAGCTTATTTGTCATTTTTGTGGTTGTACAGAGCAAGAGGCATTATGTTATGGATATAGAATCATCAGGGCATTCTTTTAGGGGAAACGGGAAAGCAAATTAAAGAGGTGCCCCTTCTTCAATTTTAGGTTGACAGATGACAATGAAGTGAATAAATAATTGTATTTATCATGATAGAAATATTCTAATGTACCACTATCAAACTAAAAAAACTTTTATAACTGGCTTCCTATCTTCACTATACATAGAGGTACTTACATTATTCTTTATAGGTATCTAAATAGATTTGATAGTCTTAAATTATATTGTTAAACCCATCTCAGAATCTGTGTAGGTGCTGCAGTAGAAAATGGCTATCGTTGGCTAGTAAGTAAAATTACTTAAATGGAAGTTTCTGTTGCTCTTCAGTGGACTCTGGCTTTGGTTGCTTGAGAAAGTGTCCCAGGGGTGGCGAACGTGTAGCGCACATGCCGCAGCAGGCTGTTTTTGTCATTGGAAGCTCTAAAAGGTTCGCCATCACAGGAATAGTTTATTTAAGCTATACATATGTAGATTTTCTCTGTGGAGTATAGCTCTTTGACTTGCCATTATTCTTCATTTGTCAGTGCCTGTGTCAGGACAGTGTACTTAACATTTTGGTTGCGTTTTCATTGTATTTATTAGCTACCAGTTTGGGGAGAAGGTTTGTAGTTTTTCCTTCCTATATTTACCCAGAAATCCTACATGATTAGAATTCTTGAGACAGTGTTTAAAGGCAAATTGGAAGTGTTGCCTAGATATGAACAATAAAAAAAAGAGACGCTCCTGACCTTGCAATTACAGTTTAATAGGGTGTAGGATACAGTTCTGTTTCCAAAAATAGGAGTTAAGTCAAATAATGTGTGGATAAGTATTAGTAATTATATTCGTAATTATGACTCTGCTGGCCGATTTTTTTGAGACTAACCTTTTTACTGGAGATAAAGGTAACTTTTAAAGGAAAAGATACTTTAGCTCTAACTTTAAGGTACCTATATATATGTATTTTTATTTTTTGCTCTCCCAAGGAAGGAGCAATGAAAGGAAGGATGATGTCGAGGACAGAGTGGGGAGGAGAGAAATGACAAGAAAAAAAGAATAGAAGAGAAAAAGTGGAAACAGAGCTTTTGTAAATAAGCAGGGGAAGTGGGGTGAAAGGGAGGGGAGGGAAGGGGAAAATAGAAGCAGCAGGGTGTGTCATGTACAGGTACAAACTCTCAGTGATGAGTGCTATCATTGTGTATGTCTAAAGCATACCAATAGAACTTTAAAAAACAAAAAACGATATGCTTGAGACATTTCTAGCTAAAAAATAGAGTTTGTGCAGTCCTGTCCTTATCAACATTAGTTAATTAATTTCTTCGGTAAATATGGAATGCTCAAATAGATCATTGTTATGGCGGTTATTTCGAGTTCACACTTCCTGCTGAGTCATGTCTATAAATTGAGAACTGTACCTTCAAGAGTGATATTTATTGATAAGTGCTAGACATTAAGATAAATTATTTTTGTTTAGGGAAGTAGTAGTATGAAATCATAATCAATGATTAAATTGACCTTATTTTCCAAATTAAGAAGTGATTACTTCCTGTCACATAGTGTCCTTTTCTTTCTATTTTTCAGTTAAATACATTTTATTGAGTTACCTGAACTGAAGTGCAAGAGGTATTAGTTTAAGTTAAAAATTAAGATGCTTTAGATCCTCATTGCTTTTGGATAGAAGAATCACATTTTGTGCTTTAGGCATTGTTTCAGTCGCTTGTGGAAGGACACCTCTCTACTCTTTGATCTCTTTGAAAATAGCAGTCCTTATACCTATGCTTTATGCATCCAGTGCGAATACTACTGTGGTGATAATTAGGTCAGTGAAGGATTCTGGAAACCAGTAGTATGATTAGCAAGATAGTGTTTAAATCAGGATGCCTATTGCTCTATTTTGGGTGAATGGTGGCAAGATGTGACATAGGTGAAAATGAGCCCAAAATTAGTGATAAAGTTTAGTCTTACAGAGAAACTTGAGATGAAAGAATGTTATATTTAGTACATAATAAGTATAGGCATATTCTAGGTGCTTGCTTGCTTTTCTTTCTCTTTTTCTTTTTTCTTTTTTTTCCCAGTAGGGGAATGAACCCAGGACCTTTGCCCTGAACCACATCCCCAGTTTATTTTTAATTTTGAGGTGAGGTTTTGCTAAATTGCCCACCCTGGGCTTGAACTTGAAATTTTCATACTTCAGTCAGCCAGAGCTCTAGGATTATGGGCATGTGCTATCACACCTGACTCTAGGTGTTTTGTGTGCATATTTAAAAAAATCTTTTCAGCCATATAAATTACTGTCTTACTTAAATTACTATTTAAAAACAAACAAGAATGAATCAGATGTTAGTGGCACATATCTGTGTAATCCCAGCACTTGGGAAGGCTGAGATAGGAAAATCACAAATGTAAGGCCACTTTCGGCATTTGGTAATTTAGTGAGGCCTGGAGAGGTTCCCTGACTTACTCAAGGTCACACAGTTTTCAAACAGGAGAGTTGAAATTATGACCCCAGGGCCATAAATTTTAAAATTTTAAAATTCTTTTCTTAAATTTTTAATTGTTTTTATGAACTAATGGTCTCAATTTTGCTAATTGATTGGCTCATTTAGATCAGTCTGTTGATTGTTTGAACCCATTGGATAACAGTGCATTTTTCAATACTATTAAATTACTGTCTTCCTGTTATAATTTTACTGTATAACTATTATCTTATTCTTTCTATGCTTAATCACCTATTTATTCCTTTTTCCTGACAGGAGAGATTTTTTTTCTCATTTCCTCTAGAGAATAGCTACATTGTGTTTAGATTTGTGATTCATTGCTTTAAATATACACACAAACATCTTTAAACACTGGACAATTTTGGAACCTAATCTGTGTTGCTTATAAATCATTTTCTGATCTGTGTTGCTTGTAAATTGTTTTATATCATTATTCTAATACACTCTTAAGAAGGTTAAGGTCTATCTAATACAACCTTTATAGTTTTTAGTAAATACCCAAGTACAAAGCAGCAAGAAGTGACCCAAAATTTGCTCTGTTGAATATATAAGGGAGAAATGGTGGAAGGCAGCATATACCTTATAATAGTAGATGATTGGAGTTTTGTGAAACATGAGCCATATAAGAAAATTAGGTTACATGTTTTTTGTAGCAAGAATCTTATTTTTGGCCAGGTGGCAATGGAGATTTTTTAAAAAGATGTTTCATTAGTATAAGATATTTCTTTTTTGTCATTTAGTTTATAGAAATAATTGTTTCTTTTATTATAGCTATAGGTTCAGCTTCTGAACCATAAAAATTGTTACTTTTAGTCTTTGTGTCTTGTTCATAAGTCTTTCTAAATGCTTTTTTTTTTACTGAAATTATGTGGAATAAATAATTTTAGTCTAGCCACTTATGCTATAACATGGAAAAATGTTTGCTTAAGAGATATTTCTTTTTCTTTTTTATTTTTTTGCTTAAGAGATATTTAGGTGTGTTGTTTTAACCTAACCTTTTAAACCATAAATTGTTCTCTTAGTACCCCCAGAAAATCTAGAACAGAGGTAGGCAGGTAGTTTGTTTAAAAAAAAAAACCTTAAATCTTTTCCTGAATAAGTACGGTTTCTATGTAGAAAGAATTTTACTTGGTTTTACTTGGTTTTATAGAAAGGCCACAGGCAAAGGACAGTGGTCTTCTAGGCATTCTTATGCATCTAGAGACTGTGTAGCCCTTAGGGAGATCCACAGGCATCTGCTTTGCTGAGTTCTGAGAAGCTGATTTTTCCCATGGTTACAGCCTCCCTGTGGGGTAAAGGTCTGTTAATTTTGCATAAATTTCATCTCTCATTTTAGCTAGCCTTGTTTCCTCACCCAGTTAGTAGTTAGGAGACTTTTGCTTTTCCAGCTTGAAAAATTTACTGATACCGATATAACTAATCTGGAGAATATTCTGTTGTCTTTGAGGGTTCATGAAATTAAAAAGTCAGATTGGAAAAAAATGAAGGAATAAATAACCTAATTACCCTTGATAAATAATTTGTTTATTATAGACATATGTATCCATGTTTATTTCCCTGTATAGATTTTATTTTTGTCTCACAAATAGCATAATCCACTTCAACCTTATTACATCTAATAAATTTTCACTTTTGTGTTTATTGTATGATACAAATAGTGGTTTACATTTGCATTTAAGATACTTTCACAACTGTTTCCTAATTTCCTTGTTTAGCGACAGTAACCAACTTCCATGTACAAAACATTATTTTAAATACTTCACAGGTATTATATATATACACACACACACACATATATAAATAATCCAACAAGATACATGTTATTTCCATATTATAGATGAGAAAAAAATTACATTCAAAGATATGAATTAACCACTCTAGTATTTCCCAGGTAGGAAAGTTTTAAAACCAGGTTTAAATCCACTTCTTTCAATTCTTAGTTCATTGTATTTACTACTGCACATAAGTTGGGTTGGCTGTAACTTTTCTGCCTGTGTGTTGTGTGTATGAAATTAGCTATAACTAAAAATGGTATAACATTCAAATGAGAAGATTCAGCCAAGTGTCTGTTTAGATTCTCCTTTTTTTTCCTCTAGTCCTGAGGATTGAACACAGGGCCTTCCCACTGAAGTATATCCCCAGGCATTTTTTATTTTTTATTTTGAAAGAGGTCTTGCTAAGTTGGACTTAAACTTGTGATTCTCTTGTCTTACACTGCCAGAGTGCTGGTTTTACAGGCACATGTTACCTTGCCTGCACTCTTGCCTTTTAATATAAGTGATAGCAGCAGTTTCTAAATTCTGTGTCACAGAATATCTAGGGCCATTTATTTATTTATTTGTTTATTTATTGGTACTGGAAATCAAACTCAAGACCTTGCACTTGCCAGGCAGGTGCTGTGCTTCTGAGCTGTCCTGAGCTAGGAGACTTTAATAAGAATGTTTTTGTTTTTGTTTTTGTTTTGCCTTATGAGCCCTACTTCGAGGCGCTAAAGACCAAATGTAGAATGTAAAGTGGAGTTAATGAGTAACTTCCAGACTTTTATCAGTAAAAACAAATCCTATTTATTATTTTAAAATGTTATTATCCAGGGCTGGGGATTTAGCTCACTGGCTTAGGCGCCTGCCTGGCAAACATGAGGTTGTGAGTTCGATCCCTGGTATCGAAAGAAAGAAGGAAAGAAGGAAGGAAGGAAGGAAGGAAGGAAGGAAGGAAGGAAGGAAAGAAAGAAAGAAAGAAAGAAAGAAAGAAAGAGTTTCAGGGCCAGAGAGATTATTAAAGAGACATTTTTCTATAACCCCAAAGTCCTAAATTGAAGTTGTAACAATACATTTGAAAGAGAAGTAGCAAATGGAATGATCAAGAATTATTATTAAGACTACAAGCAGGATGAAAAGGTGAATGATGAAAGTATGGGCTTTTGTGGTTAGTGTGCTTGGGTGTGTGTTGCTACTATTCACCAAGATAGGTAATAGGGATGAAGCAGGGCTTTGTTTAATTTTGATGTTTTTGTTTGGTTGACTGATTAAATGGAGAAGGGGGAATAAAATAGAAGAGAAAGCGTTAATGTAAGGTACTATATTAGTTACCTATTGCTTTGTAGTAGATTATCCCAAAGCAGTTTGTATTCTTTAATAGTCATAAGACTAATGTGGCTACTTAAATTTAAATTAGTTAAAATTAAGTAAGGTGGAATATTCAGTTCCTATCACAACTAGCCACGTTTCTGGTGTTCAGTAGCCACATGTAAGTAGTTACTGCTATACTGATTTTTGATCACAGAATGTTTAATCATTGCAAATAGGTAGTGCTGCCAACATTTATTTTATCATACAGGTTACTGTGATTAGGAATTTGGAAGCACCTGAGCTAGAGAGTTCTGGTTTAGGGTTTCTCATGAGTTTGAGTCAAGGTGTATGCTTCTAGAAGCAAAAGTTACAATTATCTGAAAGCTTGGCTGAGGGCAGTGGGTCTACTTTCATGATGACTCACTTATGCTGGTTAAGTGAGTGCTGTTTTTGGTAGGGGAGGCCTTGGTTCTTCTGTTGGTTAGGTAGACCTCTATGAGGATGTTTGAGGCAGCTGGCTCTGCTAAAAGTGAGTAATCATAGAGTTTGGAGCTGTAATAACTTTTGGGAGATGATCTCAAAAGCCACATCCATCATTTCTGTCATAGTCTATTGGTCACATGGGTCAGCTCTGTTCACTGTGAGAGGGAACCGTACAGGGGCATGAATACCAAGAGGGAAGAGTCCATTGGCGTTTTTTGGAGGTTGCCCACCATAGATACCTGGGGCATATCGAGGTGCAAATGTCCTACTAGGTAACTAGATGCATAGGTCTTGACTACTGCTATTCTATTTGTGATGCTAGTTGAAGTAATTTGGGTAATGAGATTTAGAGGAATGAAATTGCACTAGAAGAAGTATAGCTGTTACAGTATTTTGGGTCTGTACTTTTAGGAAAGAGGAACAGAAGTGGTTTCAAAAACTACTGTAGAATACTTACAAAGCAGTAAGGAAAAAATTAGAATACGTCATAAAGGAAATATGAAGGGGTAAAAGTTGGAGTAGACTACAGTTGAAATTAGTAAGTAGTCACACAAGAGTAAAACTTGAAAATCATTTTTTTATAAAGTATTTTATATCTCTTCTAAGAACCAAGAGAAAGACATATAGATTAATAAGATAGAGTTTTAAATAACATACAGATCTGAGGAGACACTTTTGGGAAAGTTCTTTTCTTTTTTATTTATTTTATTTTATTTTATTTTAAACTTTTACTTTAAAAGGGGGCAAAATCAAACACAACAAAACAGAACAGAACAGGACACAAGAAAGCACAAACTTCAAAGCTAGACAACCAGAGATCTTCACCATCCGTCATATTGTCCCTTTTCTTCCTGGAAATGGTTGTCTTCATCTTTTT
>PVJX010000056.1:317507-472376 GCA_004027295.1 Dolichotis patagonum
GAACAGGACAACATAGGCAACACAGTACTTTACATTAAGTCAACTGGACATCAACAGTAGCTAACACCATATCTCTTACTCTGCTATAGTTGAGCATAGTTTCAAATACAATAATATCAAACATATCACAATAGTATAAAGCCATGCATAGAGTGAAAGAATTACAGGGCTTTCTGAACTGAATAACAGAAAATGATCAGTGGGTACTATAATATTTCATTTTTGATAAAAAAGAAAAAAATTTGTTTGAACTATCACACATATTCAAATTCCAATAAGACACAATGTGATAGATAGAACCAACGGTAGTAGAACAAAAAAAGCATGGTAGGACTTCTAAGAAGGATAATATTAAATCAGCAATAGCTGCCATAATGTTTTGTTTTCTTCAGAACAGCTATTCATATCATCAAGTATGATATAGTCAAACAAAACAGGATAACACCATTCCAACTGATGGTTTAAAACTTTGAAAGACTTCGAAGCTATGAGATGGGGACTCATGCTTACCATAAAGTCTTATATACTCTTATCAAATCTCATATTAGGGAGACTATATGGTATTTACCCTTGTGAGTTTCGTTTATTTCACTTAAGAGAATGGTCTCAAGTCGTGGCCATTTATTTATAAATATCTCGATGTGATCATTCTTTATAGCTGAGTAGTACTCCATTGTATAAAAATGCCACAACTTTTTTATCCATTCCTCAGTTGATGGGCACTTAGGTTGTTTCCAAGATCTGGCTATTACAAATTGTGCTGCTATAAACATGGGTGCGCATATATCACTGTGGTATGATGTTTTCAGTTCTGGGAATATGCCTAGAAGCGGAACAGCTGGGTCAAATGGGACTTCCATACCCAGCTTTTTGAGGAATCTCCAGATTGACCTCCACGGTTGTCTTCATCTTTGCATGCGGGGAGCTTACACTAAATAACATAGCCAATCCCTTCGCAAGATGTGTAGTTCACTGGCTCCCACCTGCCAAGCCGGGGAGAGAGGGAGGGGAGACACAGGGCGGGGGACAGGATGACATGAGACGTCTGATTCCCAGCCCACACGCCGGCAAGATCACAGCCGCCCCCCAGAGAGGGGAGGAGCTCCTTGTTCTCCCTGCACCTGGAGTCAACCGCACCATGCAGGTCCCGATGCACCAGGGTCTCTCTCCTTCAGGCTGCCAGCCCGAAAGTCTGCCGCACTCTCAGCAGCCCCCCAGAGAGGGGAGGAGCTTCTTGTTCTCCCGGCACCCCGAGTCAACTGCACGGTGCAGGTCCTGAGGCGCCAGGGTCTCTCCCCTGCAGGCCCCCTGAAGTCCGCTATACTCACCTGCTATTTCTTTCTGATGAATTGACCATTCCATTTCCAAAGTTCTGAAATGGCCAACAGACCACAGAAAGAATTCTCGTTAGGCTCCTGTTTGAAACCAGCAGCTGCAAGCAATCTGCTGGCCTTGCTTCAGGGCCACTCTTTTCTTTTTTAGTAACATATTGTAGAAATGATCCCTGAAAGTATAGCCTTAGTTCTTTTCTTCATTGAAACAGACAGTCGCTGTGTAGTTCAGGCTGGACTTGAACTCCCTATGTACCCTAGGCTGGTCTTGAACTCATGGCAGACCTCCTACTTAAGCCTCCTGAGTGCTGGGATTATAGGTGTGTGCCACCATGCTTGGCCTCATTTGGGAAAGCTCTTGAAAGATGACATGAGAATGTAGAGCGTAAATTGAATTGGACCTGTAGGAGTAAAGTTTGATGGTGATAATGGTGGTGATAGGGATGCTAACGCAGACATTTTAGGCAGAAAGGGACAGTAGGTTATGTGGTGATATTGCTAGGATGTGAGTTTTGTGTTGAGGTTAAGTACTGAGAAAAAGACTGAAAGACCAGTGGAGTGATCTTGTATGCATGTTCAGGAGCTTCATTATCCTGCAGACTATGTTTCATGCGCAAATTGTTTAGCTATTATCTTAATGATTTCCCACAGTCTTAAAACCCCTGGACTGTTACTTTTTTAGCCAGGTTTTCCATTACTGGGACACAATACCTGACACCCACAATTTAGGTGAGGAGAGGTTTATTTTGGGCCATGGTTTTCAGAGTAGTCATTCCATGGTTGGTTGGCTCCAAGGCAGAAACAGCATAGGAGAAGAGCATGACAGAGGAAAGCTGCTCACTTCATGGCAGGCAGGAAGGTTCGAGAAGGGAAGAACCACGGACAAGAATACACCCTTCCAGGTCAGGCCGTCAGTGACCTCCTCCTCCAACCAGGCTCCACCTCTAAACAGGAGACTTTTGGGAGACATACTAGATCTGAATCGTAAGAGTTACTCCATGTTGATTTTATTTATTTATTTATTTATTTATTTTTTGTACCGGAAATTGAACTAAGGACCTTGCACTTGCCAGGCAGGCTCTTAATACCAGTGAGCTATATCCCTGGCTAGTGACGTATTTTATTATTTTTTTATGTTTATTTTGAAGTGACCTTTCATTTTAAATTTAATGTTTATGTCTAAAGGGAACTTCATTTCATTGTTATAAATTGAAAACCAGTATTGTGTACCACATATAAAAGGTAACAGGAGAAAAATAAGAATTACTAAATTTTAAAAATTGAAAATGAAGTACAGTGATGCATTCTTTGGTTAACAAAAATGGCTGTCTGAAGATGGTTCCTCAATAAGAAGACTGTTATTGGTCACTTAGCAGTAAAGGAGACTGCGTTTGGCTATTGACTGGTTTATACCTAAAAGGAAATTTAAAATAATTAAGATTTCATGAATTAAAAATTCATTTTTACAGTTTGATGGTAACAAGCACCAAGAATCCCAACTGTCAAGTATATGTAGTAGTATTTGGAGAAGTAATATAGTAAGTTGTCTATCTGGGCTGTGGCTAAACACTAATAAAAATTAGACCATTTGTTGTAAAAAGCCATCTATAGTAATATTTAGACTCTGTTCAACTACGAATCTCCTGGTTCTGGTTTTGAGGTTACCTTATTCACTTTGTACATAGAATACTTAAACTTGTCAGGATAAATTTAAGTATTTCACATGAGCAGATATATTTGTCAAGATATGCTGATTTGCAGAGTTTGTCTTAGTCATGAACATGATCTCACAAATTAAAGACAACTTCCAGAAATATTTGGAATTCTTCCTGAAGCTCAAATGGGTGTGTGAAGAGTTTTCCACTCCCTCTGCCAAATTCTGTATATAGTTTCAATTTTGAAGTTAGATAGGTTCTACTTTTATTAAAAATTTAATAAATGATTTTGAGCTGTAATAGCTGATAAAAAGCATCCTAATAATAGTGTTAGAGACATTGTAAATATGGCAAGAAACAGTACCATGTTTGGTGTTAAAAGTATTGGACTTCCTAGGTAGCTGAGTACATTTAAAGAGCTATGGAAGACAGCATGTGGTAAAGATGACTAGTCATTTAGAATTTATGAAAGTCATGTAATAGTAGAAGTGAGCCTTATCAAGACTTAGAATTGACCAATATATTTAAGAAATACAAGGAATTTAGTGATCAAAATCACTTAGCTAACCTCGATATAATAGGCACACTCCATTTGTTCTGTAGATCATGACTTTTACCTTCCTTGGTTAAAGGCTTGTGGACAGTAGAAAATTTTATAATATGCCTGAATACTTCTAGTGAATTTTATAATCCTAATCTCTTGTACTTGTATTGGAATTAGATTAGTTAAATATTATGAGAACTGATGAAATAGCATAAAAGGAAAGTTGCTTATATGAAAATTGAATTTTGTGTGCTTTGGAAGGATGAGTAAAGTCTTGTCATTGTAGAAATTGCTATCAAATTAGGTAGGGATAAAACAGTTACGAGCTAGTTGGAGAACAGATATAGTCCAGAGCAGCGTGGAAGAACCTGTGGTACACGTGCCACAAGGTGATGCAGAGCTCTCTCTGTTAGCACTTGAGCCAAGTCTCTCCAGCAGCTGAACATCAGATAACAGTTGTTTATTCTATACTAAAACCTCAGTATTCAGGTTTAATTGCAGTTTGGGCACAGTCTAAATGGTTCCCTGTCACTGAATCAGAGTTTTATGATTATCTTGTTTTTTGCTGCTCTATAAAGAAATGAAACAAAACAAATTATAGCTGTTGTATTTTAGTATAGTTTATATAAGAAGGAAAACTCACCATTGCCTCATTTAAAGAAAAGGCCTTGATCCTATATTTAAACATTGGTAAATACACACACACCACACAAATATCTATATTTTTTGTTGTTTTTTGTTTTGTTTTTATTTTGTTTTATTTTGAGACAGGATCTTGCTATGCAGTTCAGACTGGCCTTGAACTCACTTTGTAGCCCAGGTTCATCTCAAACTCGTAAGTGGTCCTCCTGCCTCAGCCTCCCAAGTGCTAGGATTACAGGTGTGTGCTGCCACACCTGGCTATACTTATATATTTTAAGCGAAATAAAGTTGAAGATGTACATGAATGGTTTTTAATGCTTCCCTGTTTTAACTGTCCTTTTCCATTAAATGACCAACCACTTGTACTAATGGGTTGGGTAAGACAGCTTTTACTGTGTGACTAATGGCATTTCACAACTTCAGGAAATTTGAAGAGAAATTTGAAGCCCCTTTTTCAGGCCGCTACAATGACCAGGTGATTGTGCTGAGTAAATTAGTGTTCCTGTTCCAGGAATATTTTACTTGTGTTTCATTTTTAAAAATTTAAATTTTAATAATAGTTTACATTTTTTTTGCCCAGCATTATCTTCTATTTTGACAAATAATAACAGTTTTCTATTAACAGTAAATACATTTTTCTTTGGAAATGAAAATAATGTTATCTAAAGAACATTAAAACTGAATGTGGAACATGAAGGCCAGGTGCCCTGGCACAGACCTCTATAATCTCCACTGTTCAGAAAGCTGAGGCAGAAGAATCATAAGTTTGAGACCAGCTTGGGCAAATTAGACCCCATCTCAAAATGAAAAGGTGGGAGTAGCTGGGAATATGACAGGCCCTGGATCTTCAGGGCTTATGTGATTATGACAGATCATTGAGACAACAAGATAAAGGCAAGTTTCTTAACATGCATTGAATACTGCTCACTACTTGGCCTGTGTCTAACTTCTCTAGTCTTGCTATTTTCCCTTGCTGCAAACTTCATGTTCAGCAAGTAGGGACTGCTTCTCCACCAGGAAAGACTGCAGAGCATATTCATAAAGTGATCAGCAGAGGGGATCTGTTAGCTTGGGCAGCAATGCTTTGGGTGGAGGAACCACGAAACTTAATTTTTGCAGCTTTATTAAGCTTGCTTGTCTTACTCATCATTTATGTTCTCAGTACCTAGAACAAAGTAGATATTTGAATAGATGAATGAATGAACAAATAAAATTCAAGTAAAGTTTATAATGCTATATAGCTTAAGGCTAAATCTTGAACACCAAATAAAATTTCAGAAAAATTCCTAAGACAATGCCGTGCTGTGCTGGAATCTTCACTCCCTCCCTTCTTTCCTTCTACCTCTTTTTCTTCCTTTCCTTCTGTTAAAAGGAGAATTGTAGTGGTGTTTCTTAGACCCTACATTAGGGCATATAAATTGGTTTATTCTTTACAGAAAATAACTTGGTAATATAGCTCAAGCCTAAGAACTGTTTTAAACATTTTGATGTAGAACTGATATATCAAGGCATTAGGGAAATAAAGATTTAGTGTTAGTTTTTATGCAAAGGTATCAACCACGTTTTATTTGTAGAAATGGAAAAGAGGAGCCAAACTAAGTCTCATTCCTCTGAAGAAGTAGACCTAGAAGTTACAATGACTAGGAACTACAAGGGGACTGATGTTAATATATTATTGTATGTCATTTTATAGAGTATATATAAGCACTGAAGACATTTTCAAGTTAACCTTAAATGATATATGAAACGTAGGAGATAAAAGTTTGAATAAAATGCTGGGTTTTGCCCTACAGTGTTGGGAGTCAGCACCCAAGGCTTTGCACATGCAGCTTTGCACAGGCGAGGCATTCCACCACTGAGTTATGTCCTCAGCCTCAATTATAGTTTTTTTTAAACTGTGTTTTAAAACACACACGTATTTGCTTTTATTTAAAAAAAATCTTCTAGGATGTGAATTACATTGAAACAGTGTTTGTGGGTTGTGAGATAATGGATTTTTGTTTTATTCTTTAAATTAACCTGTATTTTCTAGGTTTCCACCAATGAATATATATTGCTTTTGTAGTGAGAGATATTTTGTTTTTAAGTGAAAACACTTTTTTAAAATATATTTGTTCCTTTTTTCAATTAAAAAGTAACTAATAGTTATTTGAAAGATGATGGGTGGGAGGAGTCGTTCTGGAGACTTTCAGGGCAGAGTGTTTAGAGTTCAGATGAGGGGCGTTGCTGAAGCAGGCAGGGTGGCAGTACTAGAGAGGGCGACTGTGAGCAGTAAGAGGGGAGAAGAGCCCAGAGGGTAGCTCCCAGAGTTCCAGGTATAAATGTAGTCAGCTTGAGGTGGAGATTTGGGTCTTAAAAAAAGATTAGAATAATATCTAACAACTTCACCTTTCTTTTTCAATTCTTAAAATCCTTTGTGTTGTCAAAGACTGTTTCTAAGTTGTTAAAGTAAAGGACAGATGGATGATACAACTATTTGAAGATGTTTAGGACACCTATCACTGTATAGATGGCAGTGGGCAGAGCTGGTTATCTTGTTAAGTGTTAGGCAACTATCTCACCAATTATGTGAACCATTCCTGAAGATGTATGCTTAGATGAACAAGGGACACTTCCCACATAGAATCCCATAGTGTCGAAAGTAGCACTTTAACAACAAAAAGAAAAAAATTTTCTACTAGCTCTTCCTCCATTGCAAGAGAAAGGTTTATTTAACAACAAAAAAGAAGCCCAGTGTAGTGGTACATATTTGTAGCCCCAGCACTTGAGAGACTGAGGCAGGAGAATCTCAAATTCAGGGCTAGCCTGGACTATGTAGTGAGTTCCTGTCTCAAAACCAAACCAAACAAAATACAACACAGCAAAAACAAAATAAAACTAGAAAAGAACGCCAAAGAGGTCTTTCTTGAGGGCCCCAGATTAAATTTAATTGAGATGTATCTGCTTTGGGGAAGTTACTTTTAAATTTTTTTCATGAGAGACCTTGTCTTACTAAAATAAAAAATGTGAGAGATGGGGATGCAGCTCAATATGGAGGCCCTGAGTTTAAGTCCCACTACTGCAAAAAAGAAAAAGTTAAGTTTCAAAGGTAAGGAAGTATAACCTATTATAAATTTCACAAAGTCAGTAATTTGGTGGCATAAACCACTTAAGTATTGCATGTATCATTTTATAAAGATTAGTTGGAATGATCAGTTTCAATAAAAGTAGTTTATGCTGTGGTATGTAAGAGTGCCTTGTACTTTAAACTGATTCTCAAGTTTTAAAAAGGGGAAAGCTTTGCTTTCTGTTATTAAACACAAATTTCAATTCAACATATAATTTTAAAATTTTCTTTTCACCTTCAAATTGATTATATTTATACCTAGAACTATGGGATTCACTCTTGATACTCTTTTCCCTTTCTTAATATTCACTGTAGTCCTCTCTAATATGATCATTGTTGGCCTAGGTCAGCAGCTCCTCTCATTTGAGTTATAATTTCATTGCCTATTTAATTTAATATGAAGAAAATGGACATCTTTATGGTACTGCCTATATATATATATATATATATATATATATATAGTATTCTCTTAGTAATTGCTGATCTTTTATACTGATTATAGTAATTCTTCAATAGTAATTTATGATTTTATCCATCAAAGTCTTAAAACTTTCTGCTAAGATTATTTTTAGATGCTTTATGATTTTCACTACTGTTATGAATGGTTGGTCAGTCTTTTACTTTCCCCCTTCTATATTTCCTTCTTTCCTTTTTACTTTCTTCTCCAACCCTATTCCTGTTCTCTCTTTTCTTTTATTTTGTCCTTCTCCCCTTCCTTATTATCTAATATTTTTAATTTTATGTTGTCTTGGCTGAATATTTTATTTAGGTAGAGTAGTGTAGATGGAAGTGTATGGTGTTTAGAGTCAGAAATGCTTGAAATGAGTCTTAGCTTTGTTCTTCAGGAATTGTATCATAATTCAGTCAACTTTCATGAGACCTATCTACTTCCTTCCTCCCAGCAGAGGTCCAGACTGGTTTTGGATTTGAGAGCCTCCTACCTCAGCCTCCCTGGTGCTGGGATTATAGGGATTTGTCAACATGCCTGGCTCTAATTCTCTCAATCTGCATAGAGACAATAGTACTTACTTTTATACTATTTACTTCACAGATTCAAATGAGATATGTGTGAAGTGTTTAATAAAAAATTTAATACACAAAAGTTATTTATAGAGAAAAAGTCCATTTCCTCCAAATTAATTAGTATTTATTAAAATCTATATTGTAAAAGAAAAACATCTTGAATGTGTATTTTGACTGAAAACTTAACAATGCTTGGGGCTGAAGGTATAGCTAGTTCAGTGGTAGAGTACCTGCTAAGCATGTGTGAAGCCCTGGATTGAATACTTAATAACACCAAAAAATTTTTTTTCAATAATGCTTATACCCAGTTTTTGTAATAGTACATGAGTGAACACATAGATAGATACTCTCCAGTTAGATATATTAAAAACTAAAGTGCTAGAGATGTGACTCATTGGTAGAATATGTGCTTAGCCGGTCTGAAGTCCTGGGTCCAGTCCCCAGAACCATAAAAAAAATAAATGCAAATAAAAAATAAAAGTATTACAGTGAGGCAAATGCAGGTAAGACCATCATGAGTGCTAACATAGCCACTGCTGTTAAACCTCTCTGCTTTTGGAATGCTGTGAGAAAAAGGTAGATGAAATTTGCTTCTATTGGTGGTTGTATTTCCTTCTTTGTCATAAACCTAACTTTACTGTTAATTAATTCTGAAGTAGGGACATTAGCTCTTTTGCAAATGGGAAGGGACCCAACTGATGGAAGGAGGGAAGAGGGAGAGGTGGAGAGGTAGAGGAAAGGATGAAAAAAGAATTAAGACGTGTTATATACATGTATCAGCTTCCCATGAGGAATTTGCTCATTATGTATACTGCAAACATGTACTCATAGAAAATAAAACTTGAAAAAAAATACTGTTCATCTTGGTTTCAAAATAATACTGGAAATATCCATTACAGCAGTTTCATAAGTGAAAAATTAGTGTTTTTATGGCTTTCTTAATGACCATTACATAAAAACTGAGGGGACCAGATAAAGCATTACTCATGAAAATTGATTGAGAAAACTGACCTATTGTTATAGTCTACTTTGTGAGAGACACTAACTTGGATCATAATCTAGAGCAGTGATGCCTTGGAACATTTTAGTGTTAGTATGAACTTTTGAATACTGACATTTTCCCTGATGCTATTAAGGCCACTAAATGGTTTAAGGGAACATTAAATAAGTAGTAATAACTGTTAAGGTAGTTACTAAGATGCAACTATATAATTACATATTGAACTTCTAGAATAATGATGGGGAGAAGGACTTCGAGGTTTTTTTCTTCTTTGTATGTTTTAATTTCTTCTGTTTTTCCAATAGTCTCTTCTCTCCAATATGGAACTAATATTTTGATAGTTGTGGAAGTTTAAAAACTTAAAGCAATTAAAATATGAAAAAAATTTATGAATGCCCAGGGCTGAGCATTATGCTTCCTTTAAATATAATTCAGTGGCTCTCATTAAGTCTTGCACCTTCCACTTTCCTTTCTTTGTATCTATTTGTAACCATTGTTCAGTGCTGTGACTTTTTTCTTACTAAAAGGAATTGATTGCCTGCTCAGAACTTTACATTGCCAGCATGTTTTATATATGGGTAGGGAAGAAACATTCATTCCTTTGGATGTAATCACCTGTAAAGGATGGGGAGGTACTTTTGGAGATAGGGTTGTGTATTTAGCTAAATATGTCTATGAATATTATGATACATGATAAATACAACTTTATTAAGCAGCTGAACATGTGAGCTCGTTTTTCTGACTGGCCTTAATGGTTTACAAAACCAAGGATAAATTTCCTCTTGAGTAGATGGCCTTATTTCAGGTAGATATGAACTTTAGATATGTCTGCTGAAAAAAGACGATTTTCCTGTAATACAGCATAGCAAATTAACTTCCAGGATGCAAAACTGACCATGTAAATTTTGGTTTAATAATCTTAGTCCTTAGAAAAAAAATGAAATGTTTCTTTCTTTCCTTTTTTTTTTCTTTTGAAACAGGGTCTTGCTATTAGTTCAGGCAGACCTTGAACTCACTGTGTAGCCTATGTTGGGTTCAAGCTCAGAGCAATCTTTGTGCCTCAGCCTCCAATGCTGGGAATTACAAGTGTGTGCCACTATGCCCAGCAAAAAATGAAATATTTTTAAAAACATTTATCTATGAATTGTGAAAAATGTATATAATGATTATAGCAGATAATACTTCTATGAGTAACCAATGATGCTGAGTCACACATATTAGTGATTCAGATTACTATCATCATTCTATTAAGTTAAACTCACCATATAAGATACAGATATTCTGTGCTTTTGAATTTCAAAAACTTTTGAGTATTAACTCTTGTTTTAGAAGGATATGCTAATAATTTGCTTCTACTCACCATTTTCAGACTTGTAAAAGAAATGAGAGAGATGGTGTTTCACTTTAGTTTTCTACTGAAGAGATGATAAATGATTTAAAGGGCTAAGATGAGACAATTTAAACTCAAATAAGCATGCTCAGAATGACCCTTTGTATTTCTACCCCGCTCCCCATAATTAACCACTATGTGTCTCAGGTTTTAAGCAAAGTTAGTCTTCTCATCATGGAAACTGTGAACATTCATTAACAACTGATTTTACTTTGAAATTTATACAGCAAACACCAAAGAGTGAATTGTTGCCATTATCCATGGGAGTCATGATACTGACGTCAAAACATAAGTACAGCTGTGTAAGCAGCTAGAAGAGTATTTTTTAACGTGCCTGTGAAGGCATCTTGTTGACCTTCACTTCTATGCTTTCATCTCTTTCATTATATTGTTAAAAAAGGGTTTTATAATTTTCTACGAAAGCAGCAGTGACATTCCTTCAGTCAGCCCCTGTATCCCCTTTTCTTGTTTCCTTCCTCTTTGCAGCTTTTGTTTCCTTTACTTGTAGTGTCATAAGTTTTTGGGATAAGGTGGCTTTTTCTTTTTAGAATTTATTCTTTTTTTCCCCCCAATCCATTTTATTCATAGTTAAAAAGAAAGAAAAAGAAGAAGAAAAACTACAACAAAAATTTATAGTACATCAGTTGGGATAACAATGGTACATACATCGTGCATTGTCATCTCCAAATCATTCACCCAGAGCAAAGGCATCTGCCTTCAATTGTCCAAACAATACCAGCACAAATCTTTCTCTTCAGCAAACTCAGAGAAGTCAGTAATGTAGCTATCTTAACTGTTGTTTTTAAATACATAGACATACACATATACATGTTTTTTTCTTTCAGCTTGTCACCCTAATGAAACAATATGTTTACACATGTGTGTCTTATTTATTAGAATTTATTTTCTAAAGGAGTTACATTTAAAGACAAATTGAGAAGCTAGAGAGGAACAAATAGCCCATATATATGCTCAGCTTTCTCTGTTATTAACATATTATATTAGTGTGATCTGTTCTTACAATTAATTCAGATTTACTTAGTTTTTAATTGATGTCCTTTTTGTTTCAGAATACCATATTGAATTTAGTTAAATTATTTATTTATTGATACCGGGGATCAAACTCACAACTGCGCACTTGCAAGGCAGGGGCTTATGCCGCTGAGCTAAATCTCCACTTCTAAATTTTTTTAATAAATAACATTAAGAGTTAAGATACAAATTTTGAAAATGTTAAGTCTTTCAAATTTAACTTTGAAATAACAGTTTTCCTTTCCCGTGGAATTCTAAAACTTTTATGTTTATATAAAGGAGCAATTTAGGTTTTAATGTTTTAAATAGAAAGTAAAAGAAGCTTTCATCTAAAAAATAAATAAATAAAAAAGAAGCTATCAATTGACCAGCTGTTTAAATTCTAGACACTTTGACTTCTTTTATCTTTTAAAAAAGGGACTTTATTTCCAATACAATTTATATACAATAACATTCACCCATTTTAAGTATGTCTTTTGATGAGCTTGACAAGTGTGTAGTTTTTAACAACCATCACCACGATTAAGATATCTGACATTTTAATCACCCCAAAAGTTCTTTTTCACCTGTTTCTTTAGTACCTTGTAACCACTACTCTGTTTTCTCTCAATAGTTTTACCTTTCCTGCTTCAAGTAAGTGAAATTATTTCCAGTGTATAACCTTTTGTGTTTGTTTTCTTTTAGTAAACCTAATGCATTTGAGTTTATTAAGTCTAATGTGTTTGAGATTCATCCAAGTCTTTGGATATAACAACAGTTTGTTCCTTTTTCTTTTCTCTCACTTTCTCTGAGTGCTGGGATTAAAGGCCTGTGTGATACCATGGCCAGTTCCTTCTTACCTTGTAGTAACTTCATTTTATGAGCATACCAATTACATTAGCCTGTTTTCTGTAGTTATAGTGAAAATATTTGAGGCTCAATATGTTATGAAGACAAGAGGTTCATTGAGTTCACAGTTCTGTCAGTTCAAAGGCATGGCACCAGTATCAGTCTCGCTCTGGTAGGACTTCTTGTTGTGATGGCATCAAAGTGGTGGAGACCAAGGCAAGAGACAGTGATTACATAGTGAGATAGAAACCCAGAGCCTGGGCCAGTATTCCTTTTTTTCCCTCCTGGTACCAGGAATTAAACCCAGTTCCTTGCACATGTTAGACCACATTCTACCATTGAGGCCAGGCTCAATTTTGCTCTTTTTGAGGCTAGTGCCACCAGTGATCCAACATTTCCACTTAACCCCAGCTTTGTTTTTTTGTGCTTGTATTTAGCTCTGGGAATTAAATCTAGAGTCCCACGTGCTAAGCATAGCTCTACCACTGGGCTATATCCCTAGCCCCAACTACCTCTTAAAGGCTAGCAATAGTTTCTTTAGCCATTGATCAATCAGTGGACATTTGGATTATTTCTTTTTTTGTCTATTTTGATTAAATTTGAATATTTGCCTAAGAGTTTTGTGTGACATACATTTTCATTTCTGTTTGGTAAATACTTTAGAGTAGGCTTACTGAGCTGTATGGTAAATGTGTGTTTAACTTTATGAGAAACTGCCAAATTGTTTTATAAGACACTTCTATCATTTTATATTCCCACTGGCAGTATCAAAGAATTTCAGTTCTACATACTTATCAAGATTTGGTATTATCAGCAGTCTTTTAAATATTAGTCATTGTAGTGGATGTGAATGACTTCTCTTTATATATGTATTTTTAATTTCTCTAGTGACTAATGATTCTGAGGACTTTTCATGTACCTATTTGCTTTTTATTTTCTTTTGAGAAATGTGTTCATATCAGTCAATCACCATGTCTCTGTCTGTGGTGGTTTTTTGCTTTTTTGTGGTTTTGTTTTGTTTTTGTTTTTTTTAGACAAGATCTTGCTATGTTTCCCAGGTTGATTTCAAACTCCTGGATTCAAGAAATCTTCCTGATTTAGTCTCCCTTATAGCTGAGACAAGCGTATGCCACCATGTCTAGCTAGAATGTTCAGACCTTTTAAAAAGTTGCTTTCTCTTATTGCCTAAAAGTGAAACAAGACCTTTTTCAGATATGTTTTAAAAATATTTCTCCCAGTTTGTGGCTTTTTATTTTCATTTCCTTAACAGTTCCTTTCAAAGTGCAGAGATTATAAAGTGAAGGCAGTCTATCAACTCTTTCTTTTATGTCCATGATTTTTGAGTCCTATATAAAAAACCTTCACCTAATCCAAGCTCACACAAAAACATTTTGTTTTGGTATTTTTTCAGACTTGGCTCTTACATTAAGGTCATTTGTATATGGTGTAATGTAAGCATAGTAGACTCTTTATGTGTAGATCTATTTATAATCCCTTCATGATCTGAATATCTTAATTTTACCTTAAATCTTGAAATAATGTAAGACCTTCAGCTTTGTTGTTTTCCTAAAAATTATTTTGACTCATCAAGATTTTTGCATTTTCATATGAATTTTAGAATCACATGTCAATTTCTATTTAAAGAAAACGTCAAGGTTTTTATTACTACTGTGTTTTCCCCAGATCAGCTTGGGGAAAATTGACATCTTAAATTGAGATTTTCAATCTATGGGTGTAAATTCTCTATTTAATTGGGCTTCTTTAATTTCTCATAAGATTTTATAGTTTGAAGTGTGTAGGTGTTGCACATAGTTTGACTTTATCCCTGTACAGAGGCATTCCTTGTTTCATGACAGAGTTCCATTCCTGAAACTAGGTCATTGAATAAATTGATTGCTAAACGAAGAATTGTATATAGTATATATATTGTAGTATTCAGAACAAAGAAATGATCAGAGGAAACTCCAACTTGATGACCTTGCTTTTATTTACGTAATTCTTATAGGCAGTATTGTAATGTATAATAAAACATAGAACTATAATACTGTGTGATACAGTCAGCAAAATTACAGTACTCTGTAAACAGGGTGTACTGTACAGGAACAGTAGATCTTGAGGCTCTATAAACAGGATATACAGAACTGTACCAGAAAAAAAAAAAAGTGGGTTGTAAGACCAAGCACAGGGTTATTATTTTATTTTATTTTATTTTATTTTATTTTATTTTTTAAATTTTATTTTAAAGGGGATAAAATTAAACACAACAAAACAGAACAGAATGGGACATAAGAAAGCATAAATTTCAAAGCTAGACAACCAGAGATCTTCATTATCTGTCATATTATCTCTTGTTTTCTTCCAAATGGTTGTCCATATCTTTGCATATGGGGAACTCATACTAAATAACATAGCCATTTTTTTTTTTTAAACATAGCCAATCTTTTCACAAGATGTGTAGTTCACTGGCTCACACTTGCCAAGGGGAGGCGGGACACGGGACGGGGGCAGGATGACATGACATGTTCTCCTGGCACCCCGAGTCAACCGCACGGTGCAGGTCCCGGTGTGCCAGGGTCTCTCTCCTTTGGGCTACCAAAAGTCTGCCATACTCACCTGCTATTTCTTTCTGATGAATTGACCATTACATTTCCAAAGTTCTGAAATGGCCATCAGATCACAGAAAGAAATTCTCTTTAGGCTCCTGTTTGAAACCAGCAGCTACAGCAATCTGCTGGCCTTGCTTCAGGGCCACTGGGTTATAATTCTAAGCAGTCATTAAACAGGTGTGTGGTTAAACTAGGAATGTCTGCTTTTCATGTATTTTGAGGTTATTGTAAATGCCATTCAAAAATTAATTTTTGATTATCATTAGTATATAAGAATAGAATTTTTATGTCGCTCTTATATAGTTTTACTAAACAATTATTCTAGCTTTTTCCAGATCTCTTTGAATTTGTTTTACGTAGATGATCATGTCAACTTCTACTTTTCAATTTTATATAGTTTTTTAATTTATTTCTTTACTTTTTTTGAGACAGTATCTGGCAACATAGTTCAAGCTGGCCTTGAACTCACTATGTAGTCCAAACTAGCCTCGATCTTGTGATCATCTTTCCACAGCCTCCCAATAGCCGAGATTACAGGTGTGTGCCACTTTGCCTGGTGCATTTTATGCATTTTTATTGCTTTACTCATTTGACTGAAAAAATTTTTTAAATGATAAGAACAGATTTTTAGATATCATTACCATGCTCCACTCCCAAGTACTGATCCTTATACATACATGCTAGTCAAGCATTCTGCCACCGAGCCACATTCCTACCCTTTTTTTTTTTTTTTTTAATTTTGAGACAAGGTCTGGATAAGTTGCCCAGGCTGCCCTTAATACTGCTTCCACCTCTGAAACAGCTTGAATTACAAGTGTACTCAACATACCCAATGCTGTTTTTGACCTTAGGGAGGACATTAAAAATTTACCATTTAATGTGATGTAGGGGTTTATTTTTCTTAGATATTCTTCATTAATTTGAAGAAATCATCATCAATGCCTAAATTGTGAGAATTTTTATTGTTAACAGGTGTTGAGGACAGGCCTTTTTTTTCTTTTTCTTTTTCTTTTTCTTTTTGTACTGGAAATTGAACTCAGGACCTTGCATTTGCCAGGCAGGTGCTGTGCCACTGGGCTGTATCCCTGGCCTGTTAACAAGTATTGAATTTTGTTAAAAGTTGCATCTATTCAGATGATGGTTTTTTCTGTTTTATTTAAACTAATGGTATGGTGAATTACACTGATACTTGAATGTTGAAACAACCTTGCATTATTAACATAAACCTGACTGGTCATTATGTATCACTTTTTTATATGGTTTTGCTGATATTTTGACAAAGAATTTTACATCTAGATTCATGAGGAGTATTGTTTTTAATTTTTTAAAAATGTCATTGCCTCATAGATAACAGAGTAATATTGACTTCTGAAAGTTAACTGAAGTCAGGCTTGATGGTGCATAATTATAATCCTGATCCCAGCTACATGAGAGGCTGTGGCAGGAGAATCAAAGGTTCAAAGCCAGCCTGGACAATGTAGTGAGACCTTGTCTCAACAAACAAAACAAAACAAAACAAAACAAAACAAAACTGCAAGAAACCCCCGAAAACCCAACCTTGTAACTTAAGTGGTAGAGTGATTGTTGCAAGGCTATGGGCTATGGTTTCCATTCCCAGGACAAAGAAAGAAACAAACAGCAAAAAAAAAAAAAAAAAAAAAAAAAAAAAAAAAAAAAAAAAAAAAAAAAAAAAAAAAAAAAAAAGAGGGAAGAGAAAGAAAGAAAGTGGGGGAGGGAGAAAGGAAGGACAACAGAAAGAAAGATGCAGCAAGCAAACTAGTTCAGAAGCATGATGTGTTTTCCAGAAAGCATATTTATATAATTGTCATTATTACTCCCTTTAAATGCTTGAGAGAATTTACAGTAGAATCTTCAGAGAGAGGAGTTTCCTTTGTAGAACAGTTTTGTAGTTGAGTTTATTATCCCAAGTGGGTCCACTATTTTTTTTTTAAATTTTTTTCATTTTTTTGGGTCTTTTTGAGACAGAGTTTCACTATGTAGTTCAGGCTGGCCCCAAACTCACTTTGTAGCCCAGGTTGGCCTCGAAGTAATCCTCCTGCCTCAGCCTCCCAAATGCTGGGATTTCAGGCACGCACCACCATGCCTAGTGGCGCATACACTAGTCTTCTAGGATCATAAGCTAATTACATCAGTAAACTTTACTTTGGAATAATTTTAGATATTTAGAAAAGTTGCATACAGTTCCCATATACTTAGTATTCCTCATAATTATTAATATCTTAAAATACATTTTTGAAAGCTAAGAGACAGGCATTGGAACATTACTGTTCACTGAACTGCATACTTTATTGGGATGTCACCAGCCTTTTTTTTTTGGTACTGGGGATCGTACTCACCACCTCACACTTGTCGAGCAGGTCCTTATGCCACTAAGCTAAATCCCCAGCCTGTCACCAGCTTTTTATTAATGACTTCTTACTGTTCCAGTATCAAATCCAGGATACCATGTTGTATTTAATTTCATACTTTCTTATCTTCTCGTTTGTGGACAGTTTCTTGATCTTTGTATCTTCAAGGAATACTAGCTAAGTATTTTATAGAATGTCACCTGGTCTGAGTTTGTTCCTGTTTCTCAGTGTTAGATTAAGGGTTATATAGTTTAGGAAAGAATTCCACAGGGGTGAAATACCCTTACTGTATCAAGGGTACATGATGTCCACATGACTTCACCTTTACTACTAACCTTGGCCACTTGGTTAAGTTAGTGTTTGCCAGATTTTTTTCCATGAAAGTTACTGTTTTTTTCTACTTTTTATTCTTTAGAAAAGACTCACTAAATCTAACTCACATTTTGGGAAGGGGAACATATCTATATATGATTTAACATATTTCCTGAAAAGATTTATGTCTTTCTTTCCATTCTTTAGCCTTTTTTTTCCAGAATGGACTTAATATGTTTATTTTATACTTTGAGGTCTAATTTAATGCTGTTTTCTATTTGGTTGTGTGGATTGTACTATCTTTGACTGTGGGAAGGTTTTCAAGTCGATCTTGTGTCCCTTCTGCGTGTTGCTATCCTTTTGTTTTTTAGGTACCTCCTCTTTTTTCACTACAAGTGCTCCAAGCTTATTTTTATTTTCTTTGCCCAACTGTAGAGTCAGTCAGTTTCTTTTATTGAAGAAAATGTAGATTCTGGGTAGACTTCTGCTGTTGGGATGCCATAGCATTTAGGTCTTCTTGGGACAGAGTTAGGTAATATATGTTTATTTACTAATCCATGTATACATACTCATTTACAGTTGTTTCATTACCTGTATTTGTTTATATATGTTAATTTAAAAATGAGCTCATACTGTTCTCAAATTTAATCCAGTACTACAGGAATTAGGCTTGTTTCTAGTGAGAAACATGAGTGCATTCACCATTATCCATTTACTTACTTGTTCAGCCTCAGTACCCATGAAGAGCAGTTTCAGAATTGTTAACCATACCTGTGAGAAATAAATTTTCTGACTAGAGTACAGTGTTGTATATAGCTTCTTTTGTCATTCACCTTACAATTTCAAGTCAGAGTGCCATTTTCCAAGTTAGGCCAGCTCCTTTTTTACCACCCCTCTATGTAGACACATCATACAGGTATAGTGCAGTTAGTTATCATAATCTGTATTTCACTTTGAGGTCTTCTGACATTTTGGCTGATGTTTTCTGTTGTTTTGTTAGCATTTATTGATATTTGTTATTCATATTGTGCAGTTCTGTTGGTGTGAACCAATATATAGAGTCATGCACCACTGTAGTAGCATGCAGAATAGATTCTACACCCTAAGTGTTCCCCGTTGTGTGCTTTTTATCGAACCACACTCACTGCTTCTCCATTTCCTAGCAGCTACCAGTCTGTTTTCTGTCTCTACTTTTGCATTTTTCCAAAAGGTCATATAATGGCATGGTATAACTGTTAGGTTTGCTTCTGGCTTATTTAACATAGTACAATATATTTAAGATCCATTCATGATGTATGTGTTAGTAGTTCATTCTTTTTAAATTATTGAATGATCTTCCACTGTATGGATGAGTCTTTGTTTTTTCATTCCCCCATGGAAGTATAGCTTGGTTGCTTCCAATTTTTAGTAGTTATGAACAAAACTGCTATAAAATATCCGTGGGCAGATTTTTGTGTAGATGTAAGTTTTCAGATTACTTAGGTAAATACCTAAAAGTATGAGTGCAGGTCATATAGTAAGTCTGTTTAACTTGGTGTGTGTGTTTCATACTGAGGATCGAACCCAGCACGTTGTACATGCTAGGCAAGCGCTGTACTGCTAAGTTACATCTCTAGGCTTTTTTCTGTCTGTCTGTCTGTCTGTCTTTCTATTTTCAGAGTTTCACTAAATTGCTCAGTATTGGGATTAAAGGTATAAACTGTCATACCTGACTTGTGTTTAAACTTTGACTGCTTTTGTTCCTTTTTGAAATCCAACTCCTTTTTATTGAATTATTTGACATTTCTCTATTGAGTGTTCATCATTCATTCATTATTAATTACTATTCTAATGTGTGACTATACCTCAATGTTTTTACCAATTCTACTGTAGATGGACATTGAGGAAGTCCATAGTTTGGGACTGTTACTATTAATAATGCTTTTTAGGAACATTCATGGATATGCCTTCTTGTAAACATAAGTATATATTTCTTTCTAGGTTTGGAATTGCTGGTCAGCTTTAGTTAATAGCACCAAACACTTTTCTACAGTGGTTGTATCAATTTACATTTTCACCAGCAGTGGCCATAATGGTGAATATCTGGCATGCTTGCCATGATGGGCTCTTTGCTATCATTGAAAGCTCTAAAAGTTCGGCCATCACTGGTATAGGGATTCTGCGTACTCCATGTCTTCTTCTTTGGTACCGTGTATTCTCACTTTCTCTTCAGTGTGTACGTGTGGTTTTAATTTACGTTTCTCTAAAATTGAACACAATTTTATATATTTGGTTAAAAAATCTAAACTTCCTTCTGTACTGTGAAAACATTGGGGTTTGAAAGATAGGGTGGTTTTCATTAAAAAAGATAGTACAGTAAGGCAAAAAAGGTCTTTGGGGAAGAGCTAAGGTTTTAGTTAAGGCAAGGAGGTAGAAGTACATTCTACAGAGAAGCTGAGACTGTTCTTGGTCTATTATAAGAAGAGAGTTCTAGAGTACAAAATGACAAACTTTGGTAGTGAGGAGAGTAGTGGTAGATTTTGTTAGAAGAAAGGTGTTACATGATTAATAGGTAATTTAAGTTTTGTTTGATGACCTAGGATGGTGGAGATGTTGAAACATGAAATTGCTTGGCATTATGTTTTAAGCTGACATGTGTAAAGTTGCTTTATCACCATATACCATCCTAACAAGCTTCTTCCTATATGCAGCTTAGTGACTGTTGGTATAGATGGGCTGGTCTGAAAGTGCTGAGCATTAGAGGAACATGAGACCACAGGTTAAGTGGAAGAAGTCTAATGATACCACTATTCAGTAGTCTAGCCAGACTTGCTTTTAGCAGACTGAAGCTATTTTCTTTGATCATTACTAATATATTAAGTATTTATAAACTGTAAGTTCAGTAAGTCTATTCTTTTAATATTGCTGAAGAAGGGTATTAAAGTCATTAGTCTTTTCCTTTTTTTTTTTTTTGGTACCGGGGATCGAACTCACGACCTCGCGTTTGCCAGGCAGGCACTTAAGCCACTGAGCTAAATCCCCGGCTAGTCTTTTGCTTTTAAGATCAAAATCTTCATATACATATATTTTATGCATATCATGTACTACATAGTATATACAGCATACATATACATATATACAATATTTGTATGTATATTTGTATATACTACATAGTATTTTTTTTTATATATATATATATATATTTTTTTTTTAAACTACATTTGCCAAAGTGTGGGTTTCTTGGAAGCTGATTCTTCATAGATCACTGTGGTTCTGAGGTTCTGTTAATTTCTGTACAAATTCATATAACCCTGGGTTATTTATTTGACTATTGGAATTTAACATAAAATTAGATATGTTTTAAGGAATATTTTTGTCTGTTTTTGTGGTGTGGACGTCAAACTCTGGGCCTTGTACATGCTAGACAAGTGCTTTATCACTGATCTGTACCCCTAGCCCAGAAATATGTTTTATGAAACAATGGCAATGGTTTTCATTCATTACTAATATATGGACTCTGTAAGTCATGTGCATGGAAATGTCTAGTTGGGTTGATGCTTCAGAAAAAGAAAATAACAGCTATTAAGTCTTAGTATAACTGTGTTTGTTGGCAAACTACTTGAGGGAGATTACTATTTTAACAAATTATATTTCTTGTAGTGATTAGATTGAATGAGTGTGTCTCTTACTTCCCTCATTCTATTGTAAGTGGCAAGTATGCTAGTTATCAGAGTGCCAGACTCATAATGCCTGAGGCATAGTTAAAGACCTGGGAAGATTTTTAATAATCTTAACACAAACAGACAGAATAGCATGAAGAAATTTCAGTCCTCCCAGCCTTGCCTACAAACTTAATTAGCTTATTGGGGCAGAAAGTGCTTGTCCACCCCTTTTTTATGTTCTTCTCTACTCTTACCTCCTGTCCCAAATTCTCTTTGAAGAAGCTATACTAACCAATGAAGGGGTGTGTGTGAGTGTGAGTATGAGTTTGTGTATAAATTCTAAATCGTTTGGTTTATCTGGCTTTTCAAGATATTTGTAGAACTCCATTTGTGGTACTATATTCAGGAAATTCCAAATTTAAAAACCATACTGTGTTCAGAGTAAAAAAAAATTTTTTTTTGTGGTTCTATAAATAAATGGGAACTGTTTGGCTTGCCTTCTTAAAAAACTGTCAGCTAAATTTTTATTATCTCTATCATTTATATATAAATTATAGTAAATCCAGAGAAATTTTCATGTATGTTGTTTTCTGCCTTTCCATTATTTAGCTGCACTGTTGGGTTTTAGATGATGATGGTGATTGGGGGTGGGAGAAGAGGTGGGGTTTCTTCTTGTCATCCCTCTTGTGGTCAGTAAAATCATCCCACAAATGCCTTTCTAAGAATGTAGAATGTATATATGAAGGAAAAGCCTAGCATTGCTGAGAGAGTGGTGCTCGGTGAGGATTTCATTGTCTATTCCATGGAAACAAGCTTTTTGCGCTTCTACTTGTCTGCTGATTTGTCCAGTGATCCAGGTAATCTATTGCAGTCTTTGTTTTCTTAGTAGTGTATGAGATGTGATGAAATGGTAGAAAATAGCTTCAGTGAAAGGGATGTACCTATAACAGAAAAGAAATGAACAAGAAAAAGGATATTTTTCATTATTTCATAAAATATTGTTTAAGATGTTTTTTTTTCCTTACTGTTTTACAAAGTCTAATTTGATCTAAAGAAAGAAAATGAAAAATCCATGCCTTAATTGCTTAGCTTGAGAACAAAGGTTTTAACATCCGGCATTGCAGGGATATCTTTATTCAAAAGGATGGAAGCAGCATCCTTCTGTTACCTTTTTAGAACTGAATTGGGATAATGGCTGTGGAATCTTAGCTAGGTCTTTGACTTATTATTCTGTAAATTGTGATTTAATTATCTCAAGCTTCAGGATGGTTGTTTCTCTTTTGATACCCTAGAGACTATGAATGAAAAATGGGGAGCTGGGCTTCTTCATGGGGAAAGGGAGTGTTTTTTTCAGAATATTTTCTTGTTTTTTCATTCGAAACTAAATTGAAATATGTAATCATGTGAAAAAGGTGCTGTCCGTAGCATCAAGTACTCTCATATTAATTTGAATTATTTTATCCTTTGTTCAGTTAGTGACATTTTTACTCTTGTCAGCTTAAAATGTTGATTTTAAATATGAAAAGCTGCTGAATTTGCTGTGATGGCATTGAGAGTACATTCTGCCCCCCCAAATTATATCATGAATTTAGAAGCAAAGGCACAAGTAGCATATAATGCTGAAGGATTTTTCTTTTATTCTGAAGGTGTTTTTCATGATGGAAGCTATTTTCTGTTGACAGAAAGCCCTGGGACTGTGTTTTCTGACACTAAAGGGTTTAGTGCTGCTGACTTCTCTGTAGACAGACAAAACATACTGTGAACAATAGTGTGAAAGCTTTCAGTTAATTTGATTATCTCTATACTGTTTGTTGTGTTTTGAAAAACTGGTTAGCCCCTCAGAAATATTAGCAAGTTAACATGCTTATTGAGCATTTCTATTGTGCTAAGTATTTTAAATTTATAGTTTAGTAGAGGATATAATAAACTCATGCAGATGATACACTGTTTTTAGTGCTAGTATGTAAGTATTGATTGCATATTTGTGTACTGACACGTAGGTGTCTTACATAAGCTACTACATTTAATGCTTATAACAGCTCAGTCACAAAATTATCCCCATATTCTTTTATAGGTGAGAAAATTTGCATTTTGAAAGGTTAAGTAATTTAGTAACAAAGCCATGAAGTGATAAAGCCTAGGCCAGCCAGACTTGAGTGTGTTTTCCATTGTATCCTTACAAGCAGATTAAAGCATTTTATCACATTTATTTGACATCACAAAGAATGATACCTAGGAGTGACCGGAAGATAGAGATCCCAGTTTCTGGCAAGAGTTGAATGATTGGGTAAATCATTTAGCATCATCTGTAAAGTGTGTTTGTTGGACTAGGTAGCCTAAAGTTCAGTGCCGACATTATGATTCTTTTCAGTATGAGAGGATTTAGTCTTGCTGCATTAGAGGGTTGGTTGTTTTTTGTTTTAGAGGATTTTGTTTTGTTTTTTCCTGTGGTACAGGGGACCAAACTCAGGGCCTTGTGCACGCTGCTTTACAAATGCTAGGCAAACACTATAGTACTGAACTATATCCCCAGCCCTGCTTTAGAGTTCTTATTATGTTATATATTTAGTTTTCATTATTGATTTTCCATAACCTGCTTTACTCTTCTGGGAGAACAGAGGATACCTAGGTATCACTTTCTACCATACTATATTCTATATACACTTATTTATTAAGATCATTGTTACCTGTTGTTTCCCTCTTGTCTTTCCTTCAGCATATCTGAGGAACCTAGAATACTGCCTAACTATATAGTATACAGTTACATAATTCATTTTTTGAGTGAATAGATTAATAGTAGACCTTTATAGTAAATTGGTAGAATGCATCAGTAACTTCAACACTTTTTTTTTTAATACCAAAAGATTCTCTTGGTGCTAAAATTATTCATTTTACTACTGGGTGCTACTTTAAGGAATTATAAGTGTAAAATCTTGAAAAGGGGGAAAAAAAACCCCTGCCAAACAAGTTTAGTAAAGTTCTTAAACTTGCTGTAATTTTCTCCTAGAGAATTGTTGATAGCATAGAACTTTATTACCTTAGACTTACCTAACTATTCTATTTAATGCATTACTAGTATTACTAAATGCTTCTTCTATACCACGAAAAACATAATAACAGAGTTCCCTTTTGGTTTATTTATCCGTTGAGCTGTTTATTATGCTATGTTCGCTTTCAAGTGCTGCTCATTTACAATGGGTAGAAAATATTCAGACCATTGAATCTTTTTATGAAGCAAAGTATGTTTATGGGCAGTTTCATTTAAACATTAGTTTTTTTTTTAGAAAATAGCTTTATTAAAATACAGTTAGTATATAATAAGCTGTGACTGTTGAAGGTGAAACTATCACTGCAGAAAATAAATAGAACTATCACCTCAAAAGTTTCTTTATATTTTCACTTTTCCTTTCCACCTATCTCTAATCATTCACTGTTCTGCTTTTTGTCATTATAGTTTGCATGTATCTACATGGAAATCATTGCATACAATATATGATCCTCTTTGGCTTATTTCATTTTGCACAGTTATTTTGAGATTTGTCCACGTTCTTTGCTATCAGTAATTCATTTCTTTGTATTGCTGAGTATTCCAGTATATGCATCTATATACAACATGCAAGTGTTGCTGGACATTTGTGTTGTTTCAAGTTTTAGACTGTTAAGTTTCCTTTGGATGTTTATGTGCAAGTCTTTGTGAGGGCATAAGTTTATTTCTAACTAGGAGTGACTGACTAGATTGTGTATTAAGTGTATATTTTAACTTTTTAAAAAACTGCTTTCCAAAGTGACTATATGATATTACATTGCCACCAGCAGTGTTCCAATTGTCCCAGTTGTCCACAGCCTCATCCATATTTGGCATTGTCAGTTTTTAAACATTTCAACCATTTTAGTGGGCATATACTAATACCATGTTTAGTTTTTACCTGTATCCATCTGATAACTGATGATGTCGCACATCTTTTCATGTGGTCGTTTACTATCCATTTATCTTCTTTAGACAATTATCTCTTCAAATCTTTTTTTTTTTAGTTTTTTTTTTATTGAGTTGTTAAGAGTTTCTTATGTTTTCTGAATGCAAGTCCTTTATTAGATACATGATTTGGATATCTTTTGTCCTACTTGAGCATGGTGGCCTGCACCTGTAATCTTTTTACTCCAGGAGGCTCTGGCAGTAGAATCCCAAGTTCAAGCCCACTGGAGAAGATTTAGTGAGACCTCATCCTAAAATAAAAATTTGAAAAGGGCTGGAGATGTAGTTTAATGCAAAGGCTGTGGGTTCAATCCTCAGTACCTCTCCCCCCTCCAAAAAAAAGTTTTCTGCTACTCTACTCTGTGGCTTGTAGTTTCATTGTTTCTCTTTTTAATGGCTTTATTGAGATACAGTTCAGTGGTTTTTTGTTTGTTTGGTTGGTTTTTTTGTCTTTTTGAGACTCAATTCAGGCAAGCCTTGAGCTCACTTTGTAGCCTATGCTGGTCTCGAACTTGCAACAATCTAGCCTGCCTCAGCCTCTCAAGTTCTGGGATTATAGGAGTGCACCATCAGGCCTGGCCAGTTCACATTTCTAACAGTAGAGGTTTGAAACTTTGAATTCCATTTTATCTTTTTTTCTTTTATAGATTGTGCTAAAAAAATAATTAATTAATGCAAGATAACAGTTTTCCTTCTATTTGCTTTTGGACGTTTTATAATTCTAGGTTTTACTTTTAGAACTCTGATACATTTTGAGAGTTTTTAAGATAATGTGTGAGGCATATATATATTTGCCTGTAGAGCCAAATGTTCCAGCTGCATTTGTTGAAGAGACTATCTCTTCTCTGTTGAATTGCTTTTTCACCATTGTTGGAAATCAGCTGTTCATATATGTGGGAAGGTCTTTATTCCATCCTGTTCATTTATTGGTCTATCTTGGCCCAATTACTACATTATCTTGTCTACTGTCGCTTTATAGTAAGTCTTAAAATTGAGTTCTCTAGCTTTTTCTTTTTCAGAATTCTTGACTCTTCTAAACTGCATTTCCATATGAACTTTAGAGTCAGCTTATCAATTCGTTTTAAAAAACACTATAAGATTTTGACTAAAAATACATTGGATTTGTGGATCAGTTGGGGAGAATAAATGATAATAGTTACGAGTTTTCTAATTGGTGAACATGGCATCTGTTTAGGTCTTAGTTTCTGTCAGCCATATTTTTTAGTTTTTGGTTTACAAGTCATACATTTTTGTCAGATTTTTTTGTCTAGTTAATGTTTTTGATGCTATTGTAAATGATTTTATCCTTTAAATTTCATTTTCATTATTTATGGCTAGTACAAAACAAATACAACTGTTTAATTTTGTATTAATTGTATAGCAACCTTGCTAAATTAATTAATTCTAGTAGCTTATTTTGCTGTTTGCATAAATTTTTCTGTGTAAAACATCACCCAGCCAGTGAGCAGAGACAGTTCAATTTCTTTTCAGTCTGAATGTCTTTCCTTATTTTCCTTGCTTTACCGCATAGACTAGTACAGTGTGGAGTGCAGTTGGTGAGAGGAGACATCCTGCTAACTGACCCTGGGAGGAAAGCATTGAATTTTTCACCATCAAGTATTTATGTAGGTGGGTTTTTTTTTTTGAGGGTGGGAGGTGCTCCCTTTATCAGGTTAAGCTTCTTATTTATGTTTACTATGAGAACTTGGAATGTAACAAGAACATAACAAAAAAAAAAAAGAACTAGAATGCAATTGATGGTGTTTAAGTAAAAATCTTACAAAAGAGATCACATTTATATTTGTTTAAGAAGAAAGGCTTTTAGAGTAATTTACAAGATAACACTCTTTTAAATAGGTAGATTCTCCCTTCTCTGTTTTCTACAATTATAACAGAAGACATAACTATACATTTTAAAATATTTTTTGTGTTATGCAATTATGCCATAAAGTTTGAACTCATGCATTGTAAGAATGTTAGGAAATAGAAAGTATAGATGTATACCATAAGCTTTAAAATAAACTTGTTATTCTTTGTTTATGAATTTTTATGATTATATAGAAATCAGTAATGAATAAAGTCATACAATTTTGGAAGTATTTCTGACTTAATCTAACCTTTATGTATTACAAATGATACTAAGTACATGTGCTATTAAAAAGCCTTTTATTAGATTCTGCTACCTTGTTGATGTCACCCACCGCTGAATTTCCAGATTAGATCTGTCTTTTGAACTCTTCTCTTCAGTAGTTATCTCTACTGTTGTCCTACAGGCACCTTGACAAACATATAACTGCTCTTCTTCCAGTTCTGTTGCTTTCTTTTCTTGGTGAATTGCATAATCAGATGGGTTAGTCATCTAAGGTCAAATCCTGGGAGTTTCTTTCTCTTCTTTATTTTCTAAGTCTGTTGGAGGTTCAAGATTTATTTCTATAGCATTCTCTTTGCTAGTTATCCCTTTTTCTTTTTGCCTTTGATACTGCTGTTATTTAGATCTTCATAATTTAAAAAAATCTATACTATGAACATTTTCTACTTTTTAAATTTTACTTTATTTTATTTTTTAAATTTTATTTAAAGAGAAAAAAAAAAACAAAACAAAACAGAATAAAGGGTAGTAACAATACAGAATTCCAAGGAAAAAAGGAAAAGAACAACAACAACAAAAAACACTAAGAAATCATTATTTGATAAATTACATACTGACATCTTGGAAATAGTTGTTCAAATTACAAAATTAAAACGTGAAGTATACATTCAAACAGTGACACTGTTAACAGTTCTGCTCCATGATCTGACAAAAACAGTAATATGGCCATCCATTCTACACACTTAAACACACATGCAGTTATATCAAAAGGGTAAAATTAAACACAACAAAACAGAACAAAGCAGATCACAAGAAAGCAATGTAAGAGACATAAATTTCAAAGCTAGACAATGGGAGATATTTACTCTCTATCATATTGATTCTTGTTTTCTTCCAAATAGTTGTCCATATTGTCACATACAGGGAATTCACATGAAACAACATAGTATGGAACTGATCTGAACAAGATGAGGAAGGTGTTTCAGGTCTTCAAGACAGTAGGGAAGCCAAGAATGACTATCATAGTGTCTCTCATTCTGTTCAAAACAGCTGTCCATATCTTCATGTGTGTTGAACTTAAACAAAACAAAACAAGCTAAAATCACTTTGAACAAAGAATGATAGTATTGCTGGATTTCACATCATGACATTACAGAATCAGCACTGGGTATTGTAGTGTCTCTTTTTCTTCAAAGTAGTTGTTCATTTCAACATGCGTTACATAGTTGGTTCTCGTAAACTGTTTATAAGCTCTACACATGCATGAGTCTCTACATGTATATCTATCCTTTGTGTATTAGAGGGAAAAACAAAACAAAGCAAGACAAAACAAAACAATTCCTAGAAAAGCATGAAGCAAAAAGTCATGTAAGACCATGATGTCTCAGCAGTATATAACAACATTAATAAAAATGAAGCTTTGGAGACATAAGACTTCAAAAGCAGGTAATAATCAAACCAGAGTGGGTATCTTAGTGAATCTTGTCATATTCAGTGTAGTTGCCTATACTCTTAGACTTGATGCTATCAGTCATAACAGATTTGAATAAAATCAGTCAATACAAAATAGCAATCTAACAAACCAGATTCAAATAAGATCAGTCATAATAAGACAGTATAAGTTGTACAGGGCTTCAGATTAAGTTGATAGGAAATTAAGGATGATTACCATAATATGTCCTTTGATTTTTGGGATAGCTGACCGTGTCCTCAAGTCTAGTGTAAGTAGACAAACTGGAACAGCATGTAATCCATTCAAGCAGAGTGATGAGAATAATGTAAAATTTAAATCTTGTTACCCCATTAACAATATCTTCTGCCTTCCTTTTTTAGACAATTCCTCCCCTTTCACTCCCATAGGGTGCACTGCTTGTTTTGAGTCCCACTTCCTCCCTATATAGAGCATCTCAATGGACCCTATCTCCTGATTTACTCTGCCTGTGTTTCTTTTTGTTAGTATATCAAGGCCATCTATATTAGAGATTATAGCCAATCTTCTCTGCCTCATTTCTGCTATTCTATTTTTCTGCCATTGGTTGTCTATTTTTCTCTTTCATTCCACTGTCTTCCCTGTTCATTGAGGCCTCTCTGCCACTGTTCCTGAAATGCTCATATTCTTGTTCTCTCTCTCTAGAATGTCCTTTAGTATTTTTTGTAGGGTTGGATTGGTGGTCACAAATTCTCCCAGTTCCTCTTTGTCATGGAAGCATCTTGCTTCTCCATTAATTTCTAGAGAGAGTTTTGCAGGATACATCAATCTGGGCTGGAGGTTGTTCTCCTTCAGGGCTTGAATTACTTCACTCCAAGTTCTTCTTGACTTGATGGTCTATGTTGAGAAGTCTGCTGTGATTTTGATGGGTTTTCCTTTATAGGTGATCTGTTTCTTTTCTCTGATGGCTTTTAATATTCTGTTCTTATATTGAATTTCTGGGATCTTGATTATTATGTGTCTGGATGTAGCTTTGTTTTGGTTGTAGGTGGCTGGAGTTCTGTATGCTTCATACATCTGCATATAATTTCCTTTTTCTATGTTTGGGAAGTTTTCCTGAATGATTTCTGTGAATAGCCTTTGCAGTTCCTTTGTTTTGACTCCTTCATCATTCACATGCTTTATTCTTAAATTACAGATCCTCTTGTCGTCCTCTAGCCTTCCTATTGTTACTGCCTGCTCCCTTGTTATTTTTAAGAGATCTTCCCTTTCATGATCACACATTGCAAGCCTGTGTTCAACTTTTGCTAGTCTATCTTTAGTTTCTTTCAAGCAGTTTTGCCAACTTTCTTTGGAGTTTTTAGTTTCCTGGTAATCTCTTTGAATCTGCTTCATGAATTCTAGGTTTTCTTTATATTCTTCATTGAATGTTTCTCTCCTTTTGTGTTCCTCCATTCTATCTGTGTCTTCTTGAGAGGTGCTTAGCCTTTCTTTTGTTAATCTACATATCTCTTGTTTAACTTGAATTAATATTTCAGTTTGATCTCATTTACAAGGTCCTGAAGATACCTCTTTATGTCTGCTGAAACTGTGTTTGATGTTGCATGTTTGTTGCCCTCTATCTCTTTTGTATTTACCTCTCCTGGATCAATATTCTCAGGATTGCTGGCTGGGGGCTTTTTCTTATTTCTCTCTCTCGTCGTGTTTTTGGTTCCTTCCATGCAAGTGTGTAGTGTAATTCTCAGCCCCTTTTCTTGTTGGTTAGGGTTCTTCTGGAGCATGCAGGCTAGGGGCTTCTGCCCTCTGCAGTCCACTATCAGAGACTGAAGTGCAAGCAAGGGCAGTGTATGCTACCTCCTCCCCTCTGGGCCAGTCTATCTTCATGGGCCTTCACTGCGTCAGTGTGAGCTGCGCTTAGGGAATTGATTTGTGGCAACCCACTGGGTCCTGGCCAGGGATGCGGCCCAGTCCAAGCAGATCCCACCAAGCCGCTCTGCAAGGGGAGCAACCAACTGAAGCCACTTCCTTACAGAGTTAGGACCAACATGTGGTCCAGTTGGTTGCCCCTTTCCCTCAGGAGGGTCTTATTCCCATCTCTTACCGCTTATTGATGCTGGTCCCTGAGAACTCCGGGCTCCCCGACCTCTGACCTCAGCGCGGCTGCAGCACGAATTCACGGTGCCTCTGGGTGAGTTGCGTGCAGGACCTGTTCTGGGTGAGTCGCATGCAGGGCGGTTCAGCTCCACACTCGGGTCCGCTCAAGCCTGTCACATCGGCACGAGTTTGGTCGCTCAGGTCAATCTCGGGCACGAATTCAGGTGGTTCAGCGAGAGTGCCATACTTGCCAATCTTAGCTTCTCTAATGGTAGCCCCAGGACCTCATATTCGAGTAGTTTCTTTCACTTCAGTTTCTTCCTGGGTTGAGAGAATCCATCTCCCTCTCTTTGGGTCTCTCCAGGGTGTTTTATTCTGGCATTTGAGCTGTTTTTCTCAGAGAGGCTCCATATCCTGCTACCTATCAGTCCACCATCTTTTCCAAAAGTCCAGCTACTTTTAAATAGACAATAAATTTTTGTTAATAATAGTCGCTCTACTGTGCCCTTAAACACTAGGTTTAATCTTAGCTACTTTTGTTCACATTAACCAACCTTTCTCTATCCTTAACATGTCCAGCCTCTGGTAACACTACTCTACTTACTTATTCACTATGAACATTTTCTAATTGACCTTCCTCCCATCATTGTCATACCCCATCCACCCAACCATTCTCCATGATGTTTGCAAGATGATATCTCTAAACTACAAATTGGATCATATTATTGACTGTTTTCGAATATGTCAGTCTCCTGTGCTATCTTTAGTAGTGCTTGTTTGGAGGAGAGATACGAACCTCTTTGAAGTTTGTCCCTCTACCCCAGGCCCCAACTCAATACCTCTAGGGTTCAGCTTCTTTTTGTAGACTGAAGTCTAAATTTTCCTTTATTATCTGCTTATCTTCAGGAATCCTTATTTTCCTCCTACCCAGACCCAACACCGCAACCATACTGGGTTACTTGCATTTTTCTTCAAACATACCATTATGCGCTTCTTCCTGTGCTTGGAATGTATCATTGTCTTGTTTCCTTGCATGAAATATGAATTATTTCAACAGTTACTTATAGAATTCTTTCAGGAGCTATCCTGTATGCTAGATTACCATGTACTCACAGAGTTGTCCAGTGATAGACTAACATTAACAAAAAATAGATATAAATTATATAGTAAGTGGTGTTAAAACAGAGAATAGGATAATTAAAGGGCACAGTTAACAGGAGGGTCCTAATTCAAATAGGGCAGCAGAGGTAGGGAAAGGTTTTTCTCAGCCAACAGTCTGTAAGCAAAGAGCTCAAGAGTTAGGCTGACTGAGAGCAAATCCCAGAAAGAAAGAGAAGCATGCAGTACATCTCTGTTTTGGAGAAAGAGTGCATGTCAGGCAATGAAGGAAGGCCACTGTGGCTAAAGCGTGGTGAGTGAACAGCAGAGTGACAGTTTAGGCTAGAAAAGTAGCAAGCGCTACACTTGACATTTGTATGTCATGTTTGACGTTTTGATTTTTCTCCTTAAATTCAGTGGAAAACTTTTGAAGAAATTTAGGCAGGGCAAGGATGCAAGATTTGTATTTTGAAAGTATGTGGCCGTTACATGGGAAGTTGAATTGTAAGATTTGGTCAAGAATAGAAATGACAAAATATATCAAATAGTTATCTAAGTTTGACAAGATGGCTATCTCTAAGCTAACAATGGATAAGTGTCAGAAATTGATTAATTTGAAATGTAAATTAAAGCTAAAATCATTTGAATGGGTTGGAAAATACAAACTTTATAAATATAGGGATTTTTGTCTTACTGTCTTCACACACGAGAGAGAGTACACAGTAGATATGTAATAATTATCATTGATAGAAAGTTGAGTGTATTAGATGAGAGGACAGTGGGAGAGGAAGATGTCATTAATGACATCTTGATTTCTAAGTATATCATTGGGGAGGGGAAAAGTAAGGATTTAGTTTTGGATTTATTGAATTGGTGATGTCAGTGATATATCTAAATGACGATGCCCAAAACAGTATAGATTGGAGCCAAAAAAACTGCTGGTTAGAACCAAGAAAATAGAGCAAGTTTGTCTGCCTATATTTAGTATCCTTTTTTTTTCTTCCAGTTTTAAAGAGATTTAGTATTACTTGGGTAGTTAAGAAATAGGTATTTCATTTTCATTAGTTAGGAACTGATCTTTTTATACTAAAATAGTTTTTAAATTCAGTCTGTGTCATTGTTGCTGCTAAGAAAATCTTACCCCTTGTCTGCCTTAAAATAATATTTGCTGTAACTATTGCTGTGTAGTCATGGCCTTCTATTAATTCCTCAAGCCATTTAGATAGTTCTGTTTTACACTTTGTCTACACAACTGAGGTTTCCATTTTCTTTTTTTTTTCTTTTTGGTACCGGGGATCGAACTCATGACCTTGCACTTGCCAGGCAGGCGCTTAAGCCACTGAGCTAAATCCCTGGCTCGAGGTTTCCATTTTCTAGGGAAATGAAAAATAATTTTGGTTCTGGTTGTGACAGTTGAGAGGACAAAAAAGATAAATCACAAATCTGGTTAAATTGCTTAGCACAAGGCAAAATTAAGGTTCCCCTGTAAGCTAAGTTGTAAGCTCCAGTACACCAAATAAAGGGACTTGATTAGGCCTGTTATCTAAATAATTTCTCAAATAAATATGAAAAAGAAAACAGCCTTATACCTTTGTTGCTGTATGGTGAATATCCCAGTTTTCATTGCACAAATATTTACTCGGTACCTACTCTGCCAGCACTGTCTTGATATAGTGAGCTAGAGGATCTTGTAGTAGGGAGTCCAGTGGACTTATAGTGCAGTGGAGTAGATGGATGGATGGGACAATCTCAAATCCTCATTTTTGAAAAAACATTTATGGGGCACTTAACTGTGGGCAAATGGAGTTGGGGGTAGAGTACAAAGTTAAGATCTTTTCTCTGTTGCGGATGGCTTAGTTTTGTTTTGAGTTTAGGTGCTCAAATGGCTCTTTATTTTAACATCTTAAATTTTCATAAATTTAGCGGTGTATGAGGTATAACTGGAAAATACAGTGAATGTTTAATTTTTTAAAAAATTGATTACGGTAAAGGACACATAGCTGTTAATTTCCCTCAAATACCCCTTGCCTGGAACACACTTTTCCTATCATTCTTTACACTCTCTGAAGTAGTTCTGGAAATCCTCTTTCGTGAGTGTCTTTAGTTGTATTGTCATGGTTGCTTCAGTGTCCTGAATCGATTCAGAATGTTAACCTTTCATGATCATTTTGACTGGGGCAGAGCTAGAAGTCACACAGTGCCAGATAAGGTGGCTGAATGTCTTTGTATTGTGTCTGCATCTTCTAGTCTTGTTGTTGTTGTTGTTTGGCTTTTTGTTTGCTTTTTGCACAGTACTATGCTGATTTAGTCATAGTAGCTTTGTAGTATAATTTTAAGTCAAGGATTGTGATGCCTCCTGCCTTGCCTTTTTGGGCCAGGATTGCCTTTGCTATCCTAAGTTTCATCTGTTTCCAAATGAATTTTAGGAATGCTTTCTCTAGATCTATGAGGTATGCTACTGGTATTTTGATCGGGATTGCATAGTGTTGATTGAGTTTTACAAAATATAATGGTTAAGAACAAGATGCTAGAACTGTAAAGTCTGTGTTAAGATTTCAGCATCTCTGCTTATTTTTGGTTTTGTGTAACTTCAGTTTTTCTGTTTTATAAAACAGGGATAATAAAGTACTTACAAATTGTTAAATGAGATAATATTTGCAATGCAGTTAAAATAGTTGCTGGCATATGTTGCACATACTGTGTTAGCTATTAGTAAGTATTTCATTTTTCTGTTATTGTTCTTTTTTATGTGTTCAAATAGCAAAGTGCTTGAACAAAACAAAGTCAGTGTTTTCTATGTTGTAATCTGGTAACAGTTCCTGTCTTTCACATCATCTCTATCTTCAGCAGCATTCTACATCTTGGGATGCCCAGTTCTGTCTACACATCTTGGTATTGCCTTCTGAATCCAAGAAGAGTTGTATCTGAATTTTAGGTTTGTGATTCTGTGTTTAGGTGTATCTGTTTCCTGTTCAAAGTCTACTAAGACTTCTGTGAAATTGATGCAAAATTTAACAGGTTTGGCAAATATAATTTTTAGTTAGTGTTTTGCGGTTATAATTATGTTCTTTCATGGAGGATGAATTTTTTTCCCTCTTCTTTTTGCTATAGTGTTAAGGAAAACTAGTGGGGTAGAATTGCTTGTGCCCTTTCCATGTTTATCTGGAAATTGAACTCTTAACAAGTAGTTTGCTGCTATTCAGGTAGAAACATACCTCTCATTAGATGTATAGCTGGCACATTGCCCATATGGCAAATAAATATTAACTGAGCTTTGTTTTTTGCTTTTTTATTTTATGTATGTATGTATGTATGTATGTATTTATTTTTTTGTGTGTGTGTGTGTGTGTGTGTGCACACACGCTGTTGAGACAGGTTTTCACTATGGTAGTCTAGGCTGGTCTGTGTTTTGCTATTTAGCCGAGGCTGGCCTTGAATTTGAGATTACTTCTTCCTCAGCCTCCTGATTGCTGGGATTACAGTCATATACCACCACACTCAGCTACTACTGAGCAAGGATTTGGAGATGGAGATTCTGTGGGATTGGGAGAGCTTTTGTAACCACTTTATACTGGCTTATCTCTTCCAGAAGCTGTGTACATGTTGTATAGTTAGACTAGATCTAGTTTGCTGACTCTCACGTGAAAACTTCTGGTTAACCAAAAAACATATACAAAGAGAAGTTGATCATGTCTCTTGTCAGGCCCTGCTATTAACAGAGCTGCTTCATCTACTAGTTGTATACCTTGTAGTTTTTTTTCCTACTTCTGAACCTTGCATATTTACTCTATAAAACAATTCTAAAAAGAATGCCTGTCTTTCAGAATTATTGTTAGAATTAAACAAACTAATTGTTACATAGAAAGTACTGAGGAAACTCCAAGCATTCAAGTGCTACCAAGTTTTAACTGTCATTGCCATAATTTTAATATTCAGTCATTATTACTATTGAGTGACATGTCTGGGGCAATCTGCCTAGCAAAATATTTTTACTACCAAATGTAACTTGAAGATTTTGACTGTTCTTCACCTAACCATTCTTCCCAAGTGAGTACTTTTTGGGGAAGTAAACTTCAGGAAAAATGGCCCAGTCACTGTATTGTTCTTTACCTGTATGGTTTATGCTTATTCTAGCCTTTTCTCTTCTTTATGTGAAAGTTCAGCAAAATAGTGTTTTTCTCTTAAAGAATTCTTAAAGAATTAAGAAATCTTTGTCCTGACAATGAGCTCATTTAAATTTGGGTTTGAACAGTGATAGAAAATTTAATTCCTTAATGGGAATTTGGCCATTTACTATCCTCCACTCCCCAGAGTAGAATTTTTTTCAGAAACTAAATAAATAAATAATCTAGTAGGGTCTTCTTGCCTTTGGTAGTACAACAGTACAAAGGCCACATTGAGCATAGCTGCTGGGGAAACCCTTCTTACTTCTCTGGCTGTAAATGCTGTTCTGTCTCTGTGAAAAGCCCTGACATCAGCTCTTGGAAAAATCCAAATACTTGTGTTAGAACACAGCTGAAACACTTGCCTGGGCGGAGACTAATGGTTGAACTATAGTTCTAAGTTTACGGAATGCCTTTCAGTCATATTAATCCTAAAAAAAAATTTATCAATTTACATATTATCTAGAGAAATTAAGGCAGAAAGGACTTTTTCCCCCTCACTTTGTAGCTCCTGCTGGCTTTGAACTTGCAGCAGTCCTCCTGCCTCAGCTCCCAAGTGCTGGCATTACAAGTGTGCGCCACTGTACTCAACCAGAAAGAACAATTTAATAGCTGTCCTTTCCCCATTCTTTGCTAGTTTCTCCTTAATTGATTCTTTTTTCTAAACAACATATGCCTTCAAGTTAATGTAGAGTTCTTGCTTGAAGTAAGAGAGGTAAAGAATTTATTAATATTGTAAAATTCCATATACCAGATGCTTCATAAATGTTTGATAATATTTGCAGTGTAGTACACTGCTACAGTAAGTACAGGCTAAACTTGACTTTCTTAGTATTCAGATCTGTGGAATCTGAAGGTTTCATTTGAGTATTCCTTTAAAATGTTATCAAAACTCGAGTGGCGTATTACAGTTTTCTAGAGGACTAGAAGCAGTGTGTGTGTGTGTGTGTGTGTGTGTGTGTGTGTGTAATTTATTAGGTAGGCTTACAAGATCAGAAGTAGAAAAATCAGAGTGACTATCCATAGGATCAGAGGTTGAAGGATACAAAATGGCCCATCTGTGTGCTGGAGAGGCTGAGGATTCAGTAGCAACTGAAGGTCAAAGGCCTGAAAGCTCCCTGTAGAGTCACTGGTACAAGTCTGTGATGGAAGGTGTATAATTCTGCACTGGAAGACTGAGGAGTGTGTGCTTGAAGGCCAAAGAAACTGGAGACCAACATACAAAGGCAGTGGTAAAGACTGGAGGAACCCCTCACCATTTTCCCCCATCGCCTATTGGTAGGTGCCATTCACATCTGAGGTAGGTCTTACCCCCACAGTTTGCCGGTCCACAAGTTAGTCATCTGCAGAAACATCCAGAACTTTATTCATCTGCTAGGCAGTTTCTACTCAAGTCAAGTTGACATATTACAGTGATCACAAGTAGTTTTCATTATGTTATGAATAAAATCTAAACTGATTGCAGGGTTTATATAGTTTTATTTTCTGGTCCCTTTCTATTGTTGGTTTCATCTAAGTACTATTTTGGATATTGTCTACGTTCCATTCCAAAATCCAAAATGAATTTTGTGTTTTCAAATACATTAAGCTCCAAATACATCAAGCCACAGGCCTGTGGCCTGTGTACTAGATGGTACCTATGTCTATAATTCTCTGGCCCCAGTTTATGAGCCTTGATTTTTCACTTCGTTTAGAAGTCAGTTTAAACACTTCATATGCCTCTTCGTTGAATAAACTGTATTTCCCATTTACTCACAGTCACATCTTTTCTGTTTTTCTCATAGAACTTCCTATGATCTGAAATTATTGAGTATAATTATTTGTGTTTAGTCTGTCTTCTTCCTATACAATGTAGGCTTCTTGAGAGCAAAGCCATCATTGTTCACTAATACAACCTTCAGTGTCTTGAAAAGTACCTGACATAAGTTGTGTTTCTGTTACTTAACATGCATTTGGCTTTCTGTAATGGAACACCTAAGTTAAACTGACTTGAGCAGAAACACATTTAGTAGCTCGCATAGAAAGGACGTCCAGGGGTAGCTTTAGGGATTGTGATTCTAGTGGCTTGTCAAGGGCTCAGGCATTTTCCATCTTTCCACTGTTGTCCTGTCAGCTTTATCCTAAACTAGCCCTTAAATTTGAATGCCAAGTAATAGGGTTAAATGCTTCCTCATTGAGAGACAGACAGACAGACAGACAGAGAAAGATCCTTAAGCGTAAAGAAGTTACTTTTATAGGTACCTCCAGCAAACTTAACTACAATTTTCATTACTTCTGAGCTAGTCACTTATGGAAGCACTGAGTTACTATTAGGCCAAAAAGTGTTTGCTGCAGATGGAATCTGTTTCCCATGAGTCATTTAGGCTTTGAGGAAAGTAGTAGATAATTGACTAAAACTAGAGTCGGATAAGTTAATAGAATATTAAAGTTGTCTTCAAAAAAGTCAGTTGATTTAAATAATATCCAGAAGAAGGCAGATAAAAAGGGAAACAAAAGATAGATGAGACAAATAAAAAAATTAATAGCAAGAAGATTAATTAAACCTCTTAACATCAGTATCTTTATTAAAGATAAATCATCTAATTGCCCCAATTGAAAGCAGAGATCATCAGATTGGATGGAACAACCAAACCCAACTATGTTACCTTCAAGAAACACAGCTTAAAAATAAAGACACACATAGTTTTTCGGAAAAGGATAATACCATGGTACACTAATAAAAGGGAAACTAGAGTGACTACATCATATTAGTGAGGTAAAGAAATTCACTTCTTTGATAAATAGGTCAATCAAAAAAGAAGACAAACATTTCAAAACTTTTATATACCTAATAACAGAGCTCCAAAAAAAGAGCTGATATAAGAGAAATAGACAAATCCACATTATGATATTGTCAGTGATTTCAGACTCAATCTCTCTCTCTCACTGTCATTGATTGTAATGCATAAACTCAGGAAGCATGTGGAATAATTAACTCTTGACCAGTTTGACTCTTATTTCATTTATTTCAGCAGTTCAACCATAATGTAATACCTTTATTTTTCTTCTTGCAAGTCCAAATGGAACATTTACCAAATAGACAACATTCCAGGCTATAAATTAGTTTCAGAAAATTAAAAGGGTTTATATCATCATACAGAGTATTTTTTTTAATTATCATGGAATTAAATAAGAATCATTAGAAGCATGATCTGGAAAAATGTCCAAAGAGTTGGAAATTAAACAACATAATTTTAAACAACCCATACGTCAACGAATAAATCAAAAGAGAAATTGCAAACTGTTTTATGTTGCGTGAAGGTGAAAACGTATCAGAATTTGTAGGATGCTTGTAAAGGATTGCTTAGAATTTATAAGCATTAAATATTATTAGTCATCAACTTTAAGAAATTATAAAAAAGAACAAACTAAATAAAGCCAAAGAAAACAGAGGGAAAAAATAATAGATAATCCATTATTAATAATAATATATAACAAAGGAGTCAGTGATGTAGAAAACAAAACCAGTAGAGAAAATTAAATCAAAACCTAGTTCTTTTGAGGTTAATAAAATTAATACACCTTTAACCAGACTAATGAAGAATAAAAAATATGAGACAAACTCCACTAACATTATTACATACTCCATAGATTCTATAGATATTAAAATAATATGGAAATATTAACAGCTTTATGCCAATAAATTTAAGTTAAATGAAAAGTGGTTGGAGGTTTTATAAATTCCAACTATAATATATAGTATATAAACATATAACAATGTATGTGTGTGTGTGTGTGTGTGTGTATAAAACTACCAGGTAAAATTCATGCCAGGAGTGTACAAGGTTGATTTAACATTGGAAAATCAGTCAGTATAAGTAAATGAATGATAGGTGGTAACAACTAGTTGTTCCACTATCAGAATAGGAAAGTTAAGTAGGTAAGATGAACCCTGGATGAACCCTGTTGGTACAAGATTAGAATTAGAAATGTCAGTATGTATTTATTTTGGTACTGGGGTTCGAACTCGTGACCTCACACTTTCCAGGCCATATCCCCAGCCCATCAAGGTGTATTTATATTTAACTAGCTATATACCAAAATAATATGTATTGTATATACATTAGTATTTACACACAAATTTCCTATCTTTGTTTACTATGAAGACCTAAAAGTTTTGACATACCAACAAATCAGCTCCTGGATCTCAGTTTTTAAATATTACTCTCTAATAAAATGGCATCTTGGAAAAAATGGGCTATAATAAGGAGAGTATACTTGTGTTTCCTGGCACTTCAAGGACCTAGAGTACCTTATAGTGCCAGAAACAAGAAAGTGCTACAAATACAGAAAGGTGGAGACTTGTCAGAGGATATAGGTGCCATCTAAAAGAATTCTCAGTGGAACAAATTGAATTAAAAAATTGAAATAACACCATTAGATTAGTACTCAAAGTATAAAATATGGATGAGCTCATATTGATATGAATGTGTATGTTTGCACATGTGTGAGGAAACATAAATCTTCAGTTCTGAAAAATTTCTGTGACTTAATCCTCTAATTCCTAAGTGGATTGGATTTAGTGACTTGCTTCTAAAGAATAAAGTGTAGCAAAGGAAAAACAGGGACTTTATAGAGACAAGCCTGGTAAATGGTACAGTAACAAAATGGCCAAGGTTAGTATTACTAGTTACATAGCATAACATGTTGATAGCCTGTATCCTCTAATAGGTAACAAATAGGGCACGCCTCTCCTCCCACACATCTGTGGAAAACAGTTTTTCTTTCTTTTTCTTTTTTTATTTTAAGGAGAATAAAACCCAGTAATACAAAACAGAATAAAGCCAATCAAAACAAAGCAGTGAAAGTGGTACAGAACTTCAGAACAGGATAATAGGTCATCAACAATGGCTACCATAATATATCTTGTTATCTTCACAGTAGTTGTCTGTTTCCTCACACATAGTACAATCGAACAAAACAAAATAGAATAAAACCAATCAAAACAGTGCATTAAAAATAAAACAATAAATCAGAACAAAACAGTGAGAATAATACTGGATTTCAAAAACAAGACTGAAGGATATCCCCTATATTTGCTATATTGCATACTGTCATCCTCCTAATGCTTAGATTACCGGCCTTAGTGCTGCAGACTCAAACCATACAAGCCATTTAGTTGTTTTTGTGCCTCAGTTGCTATCAACTCAGCCTGTCCTTGTGGGAAAGGGAACCTGGCTTCTCTCCTCCTGGGCCCCGCCTGGTTTGTGTGGCTTACAGGAAGATCAGACTAACTTCTTGATGTGCTCTTCCCAGACCCAGCATGGTCTCTGCTGACTGTCAGGAGCAGCGGACTGGCTTTCTCTTTTCTGGGCCCTCATGGTCTGTTGGAAAACAGTTTTTCAACAAAAGTGCAAAGAATTCAGAGGAGGATAGTCTTTCTAAGAAATGGAACAAAGCATATACAAATGAGTACATTTCTATCTATACCTAACACCCTATGCAAAAATTACTACAAAATATGTTGTAGATTTAAAAGTAAATCCATCACTTTATCTTTCAGAAGAAAATGTAGGGGATAATCTTTGTGACTTTAAGCAATGATTTTTTGGATGTGACACCAAAAGCATCTGCAAAGATCGAGTTTCCAAATGCAGTCAAATCAGTAGGCAACAGAGCTTAGGACTTCAGCATGTCTTTGAGGAAGAGAGCTCTAGAACAACAAAATTTAAATGGTTCCCAATTTAGGATTACTTTCATACTCAATGTAAGCAAACTAATTGAAACTTTCTGTATGCACTTAAGTGTTTTTCACATACTGTGTAAGAAATGCACTTTTTTCATCTGTGTTTAATCTTTTCTAATATATTGATGTTGTCATTAATAAAACACAGATTCATGTGAAAATACTGTGAATGCATTGTAGCTTTCAGGTATTATTCAATTTGTGGCTTGTCTGCCTATAACTGCTGTTGTATGGATCCCTGTGTTTCCTTTTACTTTTTTAAAAAATTTTATTTTAAAGGGAGTAAAATTAAACACAACAAAACAGAACAGAACGGGACATAAGAAAGCATAAATTTCAAAGCAAGACAACCAGAGATCTTCACTATCTGTCATATTGTCTCTTGTTTTCTTCCAAATGGTTGTCCATATCTTTGCATACGGGGAGCTCATACTAAATACCATAGCCAATGTTTTCACAAAATGTGTAGTTCACTGGCTCCCACTTGCTAAGGGGAGGGTCACGGGACAGGGGACAGGATGACATGAGATGTCTGATTCTCAGCCCACACGCTGTCAGGGTCACAGCCGCCCCCCAGAGAGGTGCCTTGTTCTCCTGGCACCCCGAGTCAACCGCACGGTGCAGGTCCCGATGTGCCAGGGTCTTTGTCCTTCAGGCCACTGAAAGTCTGCCATACTCACCTGCTGTTTCTTTCTGATGAATTGACCATTCCATTTCCAAAGTTCTGAAATGGCCAACAGACCACAGAAAGAATTCTCTTTAGGCTCCTGTTTGAAACCAGCAGCTACAGCAATCTGCTAGCCTTGCTTCAGGGCCAGTCCTTTTACTTTTAACAGAAATATCTTACCCACTTTATGCCACACTTTGTTACCTGGGGACCAAAGTGATATCCCTGTCCTTTTGTCTTACAAGGTCTGTTGCTAAAATAGCTCCTTCAACTTCTGCTGTCTGTTGCTACCAATGTTAGACATGAGTCCATGGAATTGAGCTAGGAAACTAGTTTATCTTTTATTAGGTATCCCTGCAAACTCCTCTTTCCTCTAGTTTAAACTGTCATATGGATTCCTTATATTATAAATGAATTCATCGTAAGGATAAAATCAAGGGATAGTGTAGGACTTGAGTTACAAAGGTATTGGTTATAACACAGGTTGAAAACATGGACTCAGCCTAAATATTTACAAAAGGAACTAGGTTACATTAATGAATAACCTTCCCTTAGGATGATTCTTTGCATCTAACAAGAATTATTTAGAGCTCTGTTTTTCAAATCTTTTCAAGTCTTATAGATATATTTTAAGAAAAAGAAAACTTTTATACATAGTAATCAGAAATCTATAGAGGAAAGATGGAATACTTGCATTAAAACAAGTATGCAAATTTAGATGTTTGTCTGTTTTTAATTTTTAAAATTTTATTCATATATTTCTTAGATAATAAAGAAAAGGCAAGATATTTCTTCATATCTGGGACGTTTGTTAATGTGGATATTTATGTTACTTTTATGTAATAGAACTTAGGGAGTTAAATCTTGTTTTCACCACTGTCTTTGAGTTGTTCATCTCTATGCATTTTACTGAGCTTAAAAAAACTATTTGTAAATTATTGGTCTTAAAGTTTGTCTTTTTCATTTAATTTGAATTCTACCATTAATGTTTAGATTGTATTTTCATTCTTCCTAATGGTCAATAAGTAAATGGTTACTAGTATTTAGTAGGCAATGCTTGTCATTTTCTAATTTACCTCAAAACAAATTTGTGAGGGTAAGTACTAGTATTTATTGTTGCATTACAGAAGATTCCTAGAAAAGTAAAGCAACTTGTCCAAGTTTAAGCACCTGTTAAATTGTAAAAGTAGGAGGTGAGCTCAGTTACATAATTTTTCTGAGGCATTCCTTGTACCCAATGCTGTGAAATTACATAAAATTGTCATTAAGTTAATAATAACAATAATAATAATAATAAAAATGATAATACTTATTCCTGTTTCACTCAGCCCATTTCTAATTTCTTTGTTTGTTTGTTTGTTTGTTTTTAATTCTTTTGGTGTTTTGAGACAGGGTCTTGCAGTATATAGCTCAGGCTGCCCCTGAACTCACTATATAGTCCAGGCTGGTGTCAGCAGTTCTCCTGCCTCAGCTTCCCAAATACTGAGATTGCAGGCATGTGCTGACATGCCCAGCTCCATTTCTGATTTCTGAACTGATACTTATTATCATTTAATGGGGTTTGAACCTTAGATTTAGCTTAACTTTAACCTAATTTGCAGGGATTTTTTTTTTTTTTTTAATATACCAACTTCCCTCTCTGGAACAGATTCCAGTGCTGTAGTTTATTGATTTCAAGGTGCAGGCCCATTCAACCCTGCACATTTTAACATCATTAAAATCAAGATGTGTGTGTGTATATATATATATATATATATATATATATATATTTTTTTTTTTTTTTTTTTTTTTTTTTTTTATTTTATCGGTACCAGGGATCGAACTCACGACTGCCTGCTTGCAAGGCAGGCGCTTATGCCGCTGAGCTAAATCCCCAGCCCCTAAGATGTATATATTTCAATGAAATTCTTGGTAATTTACATTTAGTAGCTTAACGTTGTTTGGCTGCTGATCTTGACCTCTATGCAATGTAGATAAAAATTCTTTAGCATTCTCTTCCATTTCAGTCATCCCTTATTAAGAAGAACCATCTACAATCCTAAATTTCCTGTTGTAACTAAACTTAGGAGAGAGACAACGGTAGGAAGTAAAGGTTTTTTGGGGGGGGTGTTATCTTCATTTCTTTTGAAATGGTTTCAACTGGAGCATTGTTAAAAGGTTGATTTTTCTTAGTAAAAGATTACTAGTAGATAATTTATTACAGGCAATTACAGAACATAAAAACTTGGTGGTCCTTTGAATTTTTCTAATTCCAGAAGAAATTCTGTTTAAGAATCTTAGTGAGATCCCAATTAAAAAAGCAATCCACACACACAGTTAAACCTGGCTAAAATGGGAATTTGATATAGGAAATTAAGAGTAGCTTGTCATTGTATTCCCAGTGACTCGAATTCCTGGTCATCTTTTCCTTTTTTAATAATCACTCTTTATATTGGTATTTGGAATATATCTGATTTCTAAAAAGTACATATATACACATGTAAATGTCCACAGGCGTATTCATTGTTGACTAAATGTCCAAGTCAGCGACATGAGGTTTTCAAAAGCCAGACACAATTCTGTTAAGCACTTCTAACATTGTGTCAGCTGTCTCCTATAGGTGTTCTATAAAAATGTATAACCAAAGGAAAGTTTATGATTAGCCTGCCCAGTGAGAGGGGTCTTGAAAATACAGTTCTCCAGAATTTGTTTCGTCAGCCTAATGTTGAACAAGGTCCTTTTGAATCTTTAGGTCTGCCTTCCTATGCAGTTGATAGTGTTTGTTACCTTCTCTTCTTTGGCCTCTTTTGTGACTCATCTTCTTAATCCTCATCATTGGCTTCTCCACTCTCAATCATGTAGATACTAGTTTTTCCCCCCAGGATTTGAACTTTGGTATTTTTCTTCATGACTTGCTGTTGTAAATTTCTGTGACCACATATGAGATGAGTCAAATCTGCAACTTTAGCCTTAGGCATTTTTTCTGAGGTGTCTGGCTTCCTATTTCTAGCTCTCAGATCACTTCTCTATCTCAATATTCAACAGCTGATAGGAATTTTACAAAACTGTGGGTTTGTTTTAGTGATTTTCTCAGCTGAAAGTCCAGGAAAATTCTTGATATTATTTGTGTATATATGCACACACATATGGACATACCTATATATGTATGTGTTTAGTTTTATAGATCCTTTAAAGTGGAATTCAGTGATCAGAGAAAAATCATGTCTAAAATCTTTTGATGAGTTCTTTTTCAAATGAATGTAGTAAATAGAATATTTATGAATATAGTAAATAGATTGTGACACGCAACTTAGTCTGTGATATTTTCTTAATCTTTTTATTACATTTTCATCCCCCCTTTTTTCCATCCTCTTCCATTCTACTGTAAGAGAAAATAGCTCAGAAAACTAGATTACAATCAGTAATCTTGGAATTTCCAGGATTCTTTGCCAGAATCCCCTTGACTGTTGCAGATCCTGATAGAAGCAGCATTCTTCTTGGGTAGTTTTTATAATGCTATAAAGCAGAATGACTAAGGTTGATAACTACAGGTGTTATCCTTTGCAGAAACTCAGATGAGAACTGAATTATCCTTTTCTGCCAACTTTTGTATTCATCTGTAAATTTAAAAATACATTCCCATTATCTCCCACTCCCACCAGAACAACTACGGATGGACTTACATAAGAATTTCTGTCTCTAAAGACTTGCCTGTATTTTGTAATCAGTATGTTCTTTAGAGGACTGTCCTCTTGTGCCAGAATCCCCTTTCCTTGTTACCACTTTATTGTGTGTTATGTCCCTTCATTTATTTGGACAGTTTTTAGGTTGTCTTTTTCTGTGGATCAGTTTTGACTTAAATAGGACTTAAAGGGAATTATAATTAAACTTGTCTTTTAGACTTTGAAAAAACTAACCCCATGCCAAATAAAATATAAACATTCAAGTATTATTATTTCATGTTTATTTCTTACTATTTTTCAAACCTTTTAAAACCTCAATTTATTGTCTTACTAAAGCATTGTACTTATTACCTACCCAGATAATCTTTACATAAAGTATCATGGGTTAAAATTGTCTGTAAAGGACAGAAATTAGAGGAATGGGAAGGTATTTGAGACTACCCATTTAAGACTTAGTGTTTATGTATATATAACATTAAACTCATATCAAGAAGCCCCTGTAATATTTATTTAAAAGAAAGACAAATTGCTTTGATTCTTTTACCTTAGAGAACCCCCAGAAGTAAGCAATAAAAGAAAACAGATGAAAGTACATTTTGTTTTGTTTTGTTTTCTACCTTTAGAACATATCTTTAGTAGTTGATAGTACTGCATGGGTAATGGGATTACTGTTACCAAAGCTAAACACAAATAATTAATGATTGTTATTCTAATCTGATCAAAAGGTAGAATACAGATCAATAGTGCAGTAGTCAGTAGTACCCAGATACTTTAGGAAGTAGGGAAAAGTAATGTACTAGAAGGAATTTTTCCTACTAAGAATAATATTTTAAGATAAAATATTTAATTTTACCATCATTGTTTTTAAAATCTGTAAAAATCAAAATATCGCTCCAAGATATTTTGTTGAACATTAAACAAGATAATATATTTGAAAAGTTTAATGATCAGACTCTATGAAGCCTTGAATAAATTTAGCACTAATCATTAGTGCTTGGATTTTCTAAAAGAGAAATTATTCTCAGGGACAGCTGATGCATTGTAATGCACCTGCAGTCTGAGATTGACAAAGTAAAGACACTTGAAAATGGTGTCCAACTTCTTAAATGTAACTCTGAATCAGCTAAATATCAGATATGCCAAGTTTATGTTTCCCAAAAGTGAAGAATAAATTCTAAGGAACAACAGAGGTTAAAAGTAGGAAATACTTATTGAGAGAGAGGATGAGAGCTCCTGAGAGATAGTAAAGGACCTGAAAAATGGGTTGGTGCGAACCCCACTTTACGGAGAAGGTTTTATAGAGCAAAATTGTGAGATGGGTACAAAATCTTGAGGTTGGGTGCATGTGGGACAAACCTATGGTCAGTGAATAAGGTTACAAGTTTAGCTGCTTAGGTAATACTGATCCAGTGGGGAAGCATGTCACGTAGCAAGTATATGTGGGAAGAACATATACCTTTTCAGGAAGAGATGAATCAGGAGGTCTTGGTCACGCACTGAGGTGCCTGATGTTAATTTATTGTTTATCTCTCCTGGAGGTGTAGAGGACTGCTCACTCTGTCTTTATGTTGAGGCCTGGCCTCCCACAGATGTGCCTTCCCCACAGTCATAGGGGGTTTTATCGTCTGTATTGACTCTTCCCAGGGCCTGACCTTGTCTGACTGCTTGTAATATTTTTATCTAGCTTGGCTGTCTATAATACTATTCCACTTGTTTGTGGAATCTTGCTGTAGGAAAGCAGAAAATTTAAATCCTTTCCTGGGGTTTAGTAGAATTAACTTAAAATACTATCTTAAAAGTGGAATAACTACAAATATCTTTTTTCCCTTTGTTTCAGGTTTCCCCTCAAAAAACCAATAAGGTAAGTTATTCAGTTGCCCATCATTCTAAAGTTTAGGTTAAATTTTAATTAGAAACATTCCTTCAAAATTACAGGAATTTTTGTGGTTTTTGAGAACGCAGGTTTAAGTAGAACAAAATTTCATAATGCTTCACAAATTTAAAATATAGCAGGTGTTGCATATTATTTCTGGAACACAGCATTGTTTTGATAATATTTTCAATGTTTTTAATATAAGCAGTTCTGAAGTTTGTTCAAATTGATACTTAAGGTTACTCCCTATGAAGAGATTTAATTTTAAAATCTGTTTGTGACTGTTTTGAATTGTGTTGCTTGAGAGATGAAAGTGGATTGCTAGTTTTTGGTGTGTTTGATCATTTGAGTGACTATAGCAATGTTTAATGAAATTTGGTATTGGTTTAGTCTTAATTACGTAAAGACAAATGTTCACATTTTTCTGTATCTGTTTCTGTGCATTTATTTCCTGAGATGAGCCATCTAAAGCTCTTCTCCAGTACTTGTAGTTTAAAATCTCTTATCTGTCCTCTTTAATTATCATAAATATTATTTAAAATGTAGATAGTATGTCATTTCTGATTTTTATAAGCTTTTATCATTTTTAGTGTGAGTATTATCCATGATACTAAGGTTAAGCTAACCTTGGCATTTCAATTAATTAGTAGTATAGGTACTACTAATTATATAGTTAAGGTCTTACTTATTTCCCAGCCATTATTCGATCAATGTAATTGGCTAGACCATAGAAAAAAATTATTTGGGTATCATCTTAGGCCTGAAAGTGTTTGGCTGAGACTTCTGTGGTTAAGAACTATATGTAGGCAGGCTTGAAGTGAAACTTGTCTGAGGTTTGGTTTTATAAACTGTTCTCATGCATCTTGGATTTAGACAGTAATTTTGAACTTGGCTCTAGTATATATAGAGTAGAGAATATGTTTAATTCCTTTTAGGCACTGTTTCTTACCTGTTAAATGAAAATGATGCCAATGAACCTATGAAAACCAACTAAAAGACTACACATGGTTATTTTAATAGTGAATGCTGTTGTTATTATGTGAAGTATTTCATAACTAAACTGTATTATACATAGATTGAATTTTACACCTTTTTGCAAAACATAACCTAGGCTTATGGTGCTGTGTAAGGCAAAATGATTTCCTGGTTTCTCACCATAAGACACATTTTGTAATTTTTAAATTAAATTTTTATTCTGATGCTTTTCTTACAGTGAACATTTGATTGCTTTGATTTAATTTAGGCATGGAAGTATTTTGAACCGAGAGTCACCAACAGATAAGAAGCAGAAAGTTGAACGCAGTACATCCCATGATTTTGACCCCTCAGGTAAAACACTTATTTGTTCTTCCAATGAATATTGAGAATAGTGAAGTTCAGAATAATACAGTTTAAGCTCCCGAAAGCATTCAGGAGTTATTATATCTATTGTACTCACTCTCCCCTCTAATCACATAGCTTCAAACCTTTGCAGAAATGCATCATTTTTAACTTTCAACACTATAGGTTTCACTGAAGCATCATTATAAATGTATTACATTTATAATATTATTTATAAGTGTATATATAATAATATTAATAGAAATAATTATCATAATTGAAAATTTGAGTCACACCAAGGACCCAAATTAAGATGCATATGGTGCATAGATGTATGATGCATAAAGTCAAGGCTACACCATCTACAAACCTTGATAATTTAAAAGATATCATAGTGAATTAAAGTATTAAATAAAATGCAACTTCAAAATTAATAACTTTCTCATTGTAGAGTAACCAAATAAATACTGATCCCTTTTGTTCAGTCAAAAGGTATTCTGAACTCAGCTTTCAACCTCCATAGTGTTGATCTTTCTTAGAGTTTTCATGTTAGCAGATTTTAATTATTCTTAGTTTTATGCATAAAGATAGAATTTGGTTTGTAAAACATGTGCTTTTCCTTAAGCTTCTTGTAAACTCAGTGTCTGATTTATAAAAATTTCTTAAATTTTGCTTTTGTTATTTGGAATGGTATATATTTGAAATAGCACATACTATTTTAATTGCTTGTCCCTGTGACAAAAGATAAAGTAAATGCTGTGATTTCAAATGCATAATACTGTATACTGTGTCTTTTAAAGACTTTTACTTAGAAATAGTTTAAATATTTAATAGAGACTAATATGTACATATGTAATTAGGATGTTTCATACTTTTAAGTATGAATTGCTTATTTATTTTGAAAAAGTGTTTTATGTATTAACTAAGAAAGAAAAACTAGGAAGTCAATAGCTAATACCTGGTTCTTGGTTACTAGGTAAGAGAAAATCCCAGTCATCAGTTTACGAGGCTTTTCTGGTGAGAGTAGTATTGTGTCACTTAGGGGTTTCCATGAAGGAAGAATTCTCAATTTCTAACACCTAGTTTTGAAGTCATGGGGCTCATAGGCTCTCATTTATATGAATAATTATTGTCTTCCTGCTCAGGTACAAGTTTCTGCCGTATGCTCATAAAAGTATTACGGTCTTACTAGATTTATTCTGTATTGTTCATCTGTGATACACCCTCTCCAAAGCCAGATTTAGCAGAGATATAATACTTCATGATGAGATTATTATGGCTCTTTGTCCTTTTTTCATCACTACAGTTATCAGATGATATAAATATATCAGGCTATTCATGTGTTTTTAAAATTACACTGTCTTTTCTTCAATAAATCTTTAAAATGTGTCGTTACCTATACTGTTCATGACTGTTCTAAGTGCTATCATCTGTGATGTTCATACTTTATGTTTGCACGATTTAACTTGATCATGATTCATTCCTTTTTTTCCCCATGAATTTTTCCCCTTACATTGGTCTCCATATTTTCTATATCTCTCCTTTTCTCCCGCTCTTGTACAGATAGCTCCTCCAAGAAGACAAAGTCTAGTTCAGAGGAGAGTAGATCCGAGATATATGGTAAGCTAATGTAGCTAATTCAGCCTTGCACCTTTGGAGCTTGCTTCATGCTGTTTCATTGTTTGTTTGTTTGTTTGTTTTGAAATAATTACAGCCTTTCTTGTGTCTGCTCTGCATGGCATGATATACTGCAGGGAAAGGGAGCCTGGGGTTTTAATGTGACTATGATATGGAAGCTTAAGGTGCTAGAAACTAACATAGATTGAGAATAGGCCAAATTACTCATCTCCTCTTTGCTTTTGTTTATGTTAGGAGAGTGATTATTTCTTACATGTTTGGATCAGATTCCTTCAAATAACATGAATGAGTTTTGAATTGTTAGCATCTTCTTTCCATGTTCATTTGCAGAGTTTGGATTATGTAAAATTTAAGTAAATATTTTCCACTAAGTATAGGACTGGCATAATTTAAATGTGTTAGTAGTTCTCTGGAATTTTTGATTTTTACATATATTTTTTTCTTTTTCATTGCTTCATTGCCTGGAAAAGTCATTCTTGAAGAATATATCTGTAGTAGCAAAAAAATTATTATTTTTATGCTTTAAGAATTTGTGTCTTTAGAAGTTTTCTTAAAATGTATTCTGAGTAGGAATATTTCAAAACAATACCTGTAAAAATAATCTTCACAAAGAACAAGTTTACTCTGATTGCTCAACCTTTCCAACACATGATGGAAGTGTTAACTATTTCTAGACTGTGTCCTATCTTCCAAAGATACAATACACCCATGTCTCTGAAAGTCAAACAGATTTTTCCTTTTCCTTTGCAGTTTTAACTACACACATCTGTTCTTTTAGCATATAATTAGTTTCTTGAAAAAAGTAAATGGCAAAGACATTTTCTGGGATAAAGATTTTTAAAATAATGTCTGCAAAACTATTACTTCTTGTAAGGAAATTCCGAATTTGACCTCAAAACAACAAAAAAACAAGCATTCTCTGTTAGAGCCAAGTTATCAAGTAGAAGTTTAGCCAGGTGCACATTTTTCCTAGCTTGATATATGAGAGGAGGGGAAAAAGAATGAAACAAACATGAAATTGTCTCTTTTCCCTTTAAAACAGTTGACAGTTTACATCTACTGGTGTTTGAGCTCATAAGATCCAATACTTGTTGATATTATGAAGCCTCAGTCTTTGATTCTAAACTAGGTTTTTAATGTTTGTATGTTATATATATATACATAGTGTTTTACTTGGCCTTTTCTGTAATATGACAAGTTTATGCTTCTCTCCAGAGTATTTTGACTGCTAATGAGGAAGAAATAACTTCCTAATTCCTTAAGAGTTTGTCCTTCTGTTTTGTTAAAGAGCTTTCTCTAATTTACTCTGTCCAGAAGAATATGATTATTATCCTGATAGCTCCATTCTTTCCAGTAGCCTTTGCAGTGTTGTATTTCTTCTCCCTCACCATTTTCCCACATCTGTGGTATGTATACAGAAACTTGCTATTTGCTTTGGATGAGGGCTAACGATCTAGGACTCTATGACAAGAAATATTAGACTAATATTTTTCTTACCAGTGATAGGATACTATACTAGTTACAACATGCCATTGGCTTGGTAGTAATAAAAGAATTTTAAGTGGTAGTTAGTAAGGTGTGGCCTCTTTGTGTGTGTTCCTTGAGAACCCTTGAAATACCTTGTTTGGAAGGAACTGAGCCCCTAAGTCCTCAAAAAGCACTCATTAGAGAGGTGAGTTGATCAAGACAGGGTTTGCATGCTAATATAAATCTCTTTGACATTACAAATGTTTTATCACTTGTATAGATAGACTTCAGGCTGTGTGCAAATAGCATGGATAGAAAAGACCCTCCAGAGAGCTGAGGAAGGTTTGGAAATATGAGAATGTGACTGAGAAGACTCAGCAACAGAGAACGTTTCTGTTTTAGTGTAGGTTTTTACTATAAACCCACTTCAAGCTTTTTAGATGATAGGTTATCTTCTCTTTGGGTAAAATTCTTTATATGAGTACTTAACACAAACTTTATTTCAAGCTTTCTTAGACATTTTTATAGCTTCTTTGTGAGAGAAATTTACTACTGCTTTCAAAAGGAAACCAAGCTAGTGTTTTGTATTGACTTACTAAGTTTCTGCCCAGTGTAGTCAGTCAAAATTTATTCTATTTCCTCTTAAGGTTTCTTCTATACCTTTTAGAGCCTGTTGGACATGTAATGGATGATGTTTGTCATCTGCAATTTGAATGATACTTGATTTCCTATTTTTCTTTATAATAGGAAACTTCTGTGGAGTTACTCTGAGATATACAACAAAAGAATTATGAATTATACTATAGCTGTTGTTATGGTATCCTGAAGAGAGTTCCATTAATATTATTTTGTGCAAAAATAAAACATGTCCTTTTTAAGCTGTATTAGAGTACTTGGGCTGCTATAATAAAATACCATGATCTGTGTGATTTAAACAACAGAATTTTATTTTCTTACACTTTAGAGGTTTTGAAGTCTGATGAAAGGGTGCCAGTGTGGTTGTGTTCTGGTTAAGGTGCAGATGGTTGCTTTCTTGCTTTATCTTCACATACATGGCCTTTTGAGAGAGACTGAGATTATGTTATCTCTTCTAAACTAATCATGAAGATCTTACCCTCATGATTTCATGGAACCATAATTACCTCCAAATGACCAGTGTTTAAATGCCATAACTTGGGTATCAAAGCATCAATAGATGGATTTCAAGGGGACATGAACATTTAGTCCATAACAGAAGCAAATATACAGATTAGATCCTTATCTGAAATGCTCAAGGTCAGAGTTAGGATTGTGGAATTTTTTTGAAGCTTGGTGTGGTGTAATCCTAGCATGCAGGAGGCTGAAGCAGGAAGATTGTCACAAGTTTGAGGCCAGGCTGCACTACATAGTGAGTTCAAGGTCAGCCTGGACTACACAATAAAATCTTGACTCAAAAAAAAACAAACAGGAAGGAATTTTTTTTAGAGTGTTAGCATATGCATAATGAGATATCTTGGGAATGGGAACCATGATATTTGCTTATTTTACTTTACACACTTTATACACATAGCCTGAAGATAATTTTGTCCATTATTTTCAATAATTTTGGACATTTTGACTGAGATTAGTTTCCTACTCCCACCAAGTTGTTACTCTCTTTTCTTCTTCACCCTGGTGAAGCGCATTGTATATGAACCATGTGTGCTCTCATTCCTCATTCTCTTAACATTGTATAACCTGACTTCTGTATTCGTATTATCTAAACAGAGCCAAAATACCCTACTTGAAGGTTCAATAACTTCCTCTCAGCTCTCACTTTCCTTCTGAACCATTTGGCAATGCAGATGCCCTTTCTTTGATTTTTCTCGGTATCATAATCCGAGTCTCTCCTCTTTGTAATTAACTTGTCTGTGTTACTTCCTCCATCTTTTTTGGTGCTTGCGTGTTTAAAAACAAAGCAAAACAAAACAAAAACTGTTTATCTAATACATATCGATATGATGCAGATTTCTGTCTCTAACTCTTCTTCCAGGTACTCATCACATTTTTAAATGCAAGTGTCTTTCTAGTTCAAATAACCAATTTTACTTGATTTCTTCTATTTTTTTAATGGCACTGTAATTCTTTGATTCATTTAGTTGTATTATCTTTAAGTTATCTTTTACTTTGCCCTGTTTTTTCTATATACTATTTGTCAGGTCGTCTTGTTTCTGCTTTTACAGTATGTTTCATTCTTCACTCTCTGATTTCATCTTCATTGCTTTGTTCAGTTTTCCATCATGTCATTGGACTATCTTTATAAATTGATCACTTTCAATAACTTTTATTTCATGTTAATTCATTTCCTTTTCTACATTATTGTATATCTTGCTTGACCTGTCAAGTTAACATTACTAAAATAAGAATTTGGTCACTTGCTAGGAAAGTTTAAATTGTTACTCAGATATGCCATAATTTGTTTCTAATTATGCTTTCATTCTGCTTTAATGTACTAAAGGTAATAGACTGTTCTCAATTTCCTTTTCAGAATACGTCTTGGTATTTTTTGCCAAATGCAGTTCTCTTGTCTTGAGTGGTTTGTTTTCCTCCTGTAATTTAGGAGCCTACATGTCCTTCGAGGCTGAATTAAAGCATTCGTACATAATGACAGATAGGAGGAATCAGTTGAAGAGATGTATTATTCCTCCTAGTTAATGATGATATATTCTTGAAAAATGAAAAGAGAATGGTTATTTTTTTACCAGAAAAATGACAAGCATATGTATTAATAGATCTGTTCATTAGCTAGATTTAACTATTCCACAGAGACTATATACTTCTAAACATCATGTTGTACACAGTAAATACATACAATTTTATCTCTCAATTATAAAAGTGCCTCCTTCAGGGGCTTTTCTGGATTTGCTTATCTACTTTTGTTGTTTCTGAACTTTGACATTCTGCTTTCTGTCTAATTATTGTATCTGTATTCATCTTTGCATCTCCCTCAATGCCTGACTCCTTGAGTCACTTCTTAAGTGAGTTGGAATGAATATTGAGATTAAGTAGAAAAAATTAGTGGAATAAAATCTTGGCTTATTAATCAACTCTTTCTTTCTGAAAAACTTTAAAGTAGAAGAAAAGATAATTTAGACTCATTGCTGGTAGTGGTCTTAGAAGTATGAAATCATCATACTTGGAATTTAAGTCTCTTCTTTTTGGCAGTGTTATACAGTTAGAATGCAAAAGCTTCTTAATCAAAGGATTATCTAAGGTCTTACTCATAAAACATACATGTCTGGCAGCAGTTTAAAAAATGAGCTGTTTTTATTAGGTTGCACATGGTTTTTTTCCACACCCTTCCCTTAAGCTAATTCTTAAGAGGTGAGACTTAGAAAGTTTGGTCATGTAATAAAATAGCAGGTAAAGAAAGTCTAATTTATTCTCTAAAGTAAATGTAGTATGAAAACTTTAGTATGTTGCCTTACTTGTTTACCACTCAATTGTCATGAATTTACTATCTGGTACTATAGTTGGGATATTTTTTAAGAAATATATTAATAGTGAAATTTGAGAATAACTTCTCACATTTTTCATAATACCTTTTATTACTTTCTCTTCTCCCTCTCCAACGCATTACAAAGACTTATTTTAACTTTCAAAATACTATCCTTGGTAATTACCCATTGAGTAAAAAGTACTCTTTTTATGTTGGTATCACATGCCACATTGCCATAATGGGGGAAAAAAAAGTATGTCCTTATGAAGAGTAAATATATTTAGGGGAAAATAGTATTTACATAAATTTGATAGACTATCTTTACTCTATGAATGAGAATAAGCATGACAACACCATATCAGCTTCCAGATGAAATAATCAAGACAACAAATAAAGAAAAATTTCTTTATAAGTGAGGAATTAGTTTGGGGTTGGATAGGGAGCCCCAAATTGTTTAGTTGAAATTATGCCCAGCCAAAGGTTAATTAATGTTCTTGTAGAAGTATTTCTGTAATGTGTATAGTCTTTAAGAACATGATTTTTGTATTGAATAATGATTATGATTTACTTAAAATTTCCTTTCTAGGGGCTGGGGATTTAGCTCAGCAGCATAAGGCCTGCCTTGCAAGCACATAGTCCTGAGTCCTGAGTCCTGTACCCCCCCCAAAAAAAATTTCCTTTCTATAAAATCATATTTAGTGACTCTTCATTGAGCGCCTATTATGTATCAGGCACTATACGAAGGAGTAGGCATACAAGGAGACTGTACATGCTTTCTAGATGTTCAGCTTTGTCTTTCCTGACACCCACAATTTAAAATAAGGGAGGTTTATATGGTTTACAGTTTCAGAAGATTCAGTCCATGGTTGGCTGGCATTAAGACAGGAATATCCTGATAGAAGTCTATAGCAAAGCAAAGATGCTTAGTTCATGGCAGCTGGGATGCAGATCAGATAAACAGCACAGGAAAAAGGGCCAGGGCCCATATATAGTACTGAAGATCACATCTCCATGGCCTGCCCAAACATACCCAGAAGTGCAGTTTACAATTTCCTTGGCTGCTCCAAAGCCAATCAATTTGACAAGTGGAACTTTCACATCTGACCTTTTGTCAGTGTGATACCTGAACACATCTCCTTAAACCATACTTAATTGCCAAATAAATACAGTAAGTTAATAATTCTACCAAACTTAATGCAGATAGCTTGTGTATAACAAAATACAATAATTCCTTCACCAAAGTCTCAAGAATTTCACTATTTTTCAGAAGTCAGCGTCTCTTCCAAGACCCAAATTCTTAACTATGAATCTCTGTGTAAACAAGTAACAAGCAAACAAAATTACATAGTCCCCAAGTACAATGAGACAGGGTAAATATTCTCATTCTAAATAGGAGGAATGGGGAATAGAAAAGAGTCAGATCAAAGTAGGACAAACATTAATTAAGTCCTGTGGCTTCATATCCCTGATGCAGGTGGTAGGGTATGAATTCTAGAGTGCTCAAGCAGCCCCAGTCCATGGCTTTTGCTGTTTGTAGCCCACTGGGCCCCTCTTTTGGGATGGCTCCTCTCAAGGTCAGCCCCTTTTCTTGTTAGCCATTCCACATTCCTGGCATCTCCATCTAGGTGGGGTCTCCACTGCATTGTTATTTTTATTCCCACACCTTCACAGTTGTGTGAATCCTTCTCAGGGAGTAAGTCCTTGTGTGGTCTCCCTGGCCTTCCTTTGAAATCTGGGTGGAAACTTTTCTGACCTCAGAACTCGTGTTCTACATAGCAGAAACATAAACATCATGTAAATGATGCTAAGTTCTGTTCCCAGTGCAAATGGTAGCCAAGTCCCCTTATACTGTGGCTCTAGGGATCTTGGAGTGACTGGATGAATGCCCTGGAGAGTCAATTTCTTTGGAGCCCCTTTTCAAGCAGGAATCCCAGGGAGTCTGAAATGAGAGGCTGATACCTTTGCACACTCAAAGATGCAGTTAGTAAGGTCTTTTGGATTTCTTAGATGCCTTCAGATAATCTTTTTTTCTTGTCCCTGTAGAAAGTACTCAGTTTGTTTTTAGTGGCATGAATTTCTTCAACAACCACACTTCTTCTGGCTCCAGTTTTATGTATGGTTCTTTTTGGGCCAGAATTTAAGATTTTCCAGTTTTCTTTGTGCCTCTGGTTCTCACATAATCTGGCTTAAATAACTAGCAGTATCCATGCTACAGCCTGAAAGTTGGGCTGCCTTGAAATTTCCTCCAGTAGATCAGTTATCCTACTCCCCTTTCATGGAACCTCCCTGAAATTCTCAGGTCATGGGCAAATGTAGTATTTTATTTTATTTTATTTTATTTTATTGCCAGAATGTAATGTACATAGTCTGTTGCCAATGAAGTCCTTATTCCCAACTGAAACCTCCTGACCCTGGCCTTTACCATCCATCCTCATTTTTTGAGGTCCAACTGGAATCAGCCAGTTCTTACTGCATTCTAGGGCTTCTGCAAGCCCAGTTCTCCAAACTTTTCTTAATGCCTCCACAAACTAGTTACAATGGCTTCTAAACCACATAGTTGCACACAGCCATAGCAATAACTCTACTTCTCTGGTACCATTTTTTTTGTATTGGTCAGTTTTCCCATGCTGAGACACAATAGTAAATACCCACAACCTAAAGGAGGTGACATTTAGTTTGGCTTGTAGTTTCGGGAGATTTAGTCCATGTACAGCTGTCTCCAAGGCAGAAACATCATAGCAAAACAATGTGGCAGAGCAAAGATGCTTAGCTCTTGGCAACCAGGAACAAGAGCAGGGGAACAGTTCCAGAGAAAAGGAGGTCAGGAATCTGTATAATACCCAAGTCATGTGTCCATAACCCATCCAGATACACCCAGAAGTGTGCTTCAGTAATCCTCTAGGCATCTCAAAAGCCAATCAAGGTGACAAAATTAAGCTTAACTACCACACATATAAAAGAGGAATTAAAGTACCTTTTGATAAATGAATTCCATGAAAGTTTAAACTGTATTGCTATCTTTGTTAAACATTTTCTCTGCCTGTGTCCATACAAACTGCAGGGATAGAGCTAGTATCCAAGTAATTATGTGATCTAATAAAACTCATTCAGAGATAAACACATTTATATGATGATTACGATTAATAAACTTTTATGTCAGACCATAAAAGATTTAGTAACAAAACAAAATCCTAGATTATTTGTGTAATAAAAATCCAAAAAAGTCAAAGTAATAAAAGATAGTTTTGGTTGTTTTAATTAATAAAATATGAAAACAGCTGTTTGGGAGTTGAGGCCTCTATTTACCTTCTTTTATAACATATAGGGCTTATTGTCTGTATCATACTCTGATTTTTAGTTTGTATTAGTATTGTTTCTCTATTTGTCGAGATTACTGTGGGAGTATATAAGACAATACTAGGAAAAGCCTTAAGAGAATGTAATTTGCCTCTTGAGAACCTTTGCTATCTTTCATCTTCTAAAGATGCCTTAAACTAGAAGCCCTGTTCTCTGAAATTTTCTTTTTCTCTTACTTCCTCATTCAAAGTTAATTTCCTTGTCAAAACAAAGCAAAACATAGACAAAGACATAAATGGAGATTGATTCTCTTAGGGATCATTTGCACTAATGATAGGAGTATATTAACATTAAAGTGCTTGTATTTGATTTCTAATCAATTCCAGAAGGAGTAAATTCCAGAAGGAAACTCACAACCTCTACCATTTATAATAAAATAAGAGTTGAAATTTATGAACCTTTAATTTTTTAGGCATTAAACCAAGCACTTTATTATATTCAGGTAAAATGTGCAAACATAGCAAACTCTAATTCAAAGTACCCTTTTCCTTCATCTTTTATAGGCAACCTTTCCTTACAGGTACCTGAAAAAAGGTATATTTCAGCCTTGTGGTTTAGCACAGCTACCACCAGTGTTAGATACGTTTAATTCTGTGATTGTCAGTTTTTTTATAAGGTAAAATGAGAGAACTGGGAAGCATAGATGTAATATGAAAAGAAGTTACATTCATATTATAATTGACTTAATTTTTGTTTTGAAGTCACAATGCCTACTTTGAAATTTCGAATGACTGTGAAGGAAGTCATGAGATATTTGTGTTTCACACAACAAACCTGGATGTAGTAAAAGATTACTTTAAAATGCGACTGTTACTCCGTTGTGAGGTTCTCTGATTGTGATTACATACTAGAAATTTATAAAGAATATTTTTTTACTTGATTTTATGTGCTCATATTGATCCTATTTATGGTTTTCTTTATTATTTGAAAGCAACATTAAACAGATTAAAAAGTTGAATTCTGATTTGTTATTTCTCTTCTACTCCACTAAAATTTACTGTTTTTGTGATAATGCTGAATTGTAAAAGCAAATAGGTTTAGTCTTTATAGACTCTAGAGTTGAGGGGTAAGTTTTTAAATTGTTGAAAACAACCTTTATTGAGGTAAAACTTAAAAATAGCATACGTTTGTTTCTTTTGTTTGTTTGGGGTTTTTTGGCATAGGGGGTCGAACTCATAAGCGCGCGCTTGCCAGGCAGGCGCTTAGGCCACTGAGCTAAATCCCCAGCCCCATACATTTGTTTCAAGAGTATGATGCCTAGTCTTGAGAAATAGCTACTCATATAACCATTACTTTAATTAAAACATTAAGAAATCTCTATTACCCGGAAATTTATTTTATTTGTTTTTCAGTCATTCCCGCTTCTCCTGTAGGCAATCATTGTTCCAGTTTTTGTTGCTGTCACTTTGTTTTTCCTCTTCTGTCTTAGAATCATCTTTCTCCACATCTGGCTTTTGTGTTGCATGATGTTTTTCTGATTCATTTATGTTCGTTGAGTGAAGTAGTCTTTTTTTTCTCTCTCTTATCTTGCTAGACAGTATTTTGTTGTAGAGATACAGCACAGTTGTTGATCCATTAATGGTTATTTGAGTTTTTGGCTTAGGTTTTGGCTTTTATGAACAAAACTTCTATAAACATTTGTACTTTATGTAGACATGAAATTTCCTTCACATGGGAGTGAAATTGTTAGATCATCTGTAAGTACATGCTTGCTTTCATGGGAAGTTTCCCATGTGTTTTTCCACAAGGTTGCATATACCCAACAATAGTGATAAGGGAGTTCCATTTGTTCCATAGCCTTGCTAACATGTTGTGTTACCAGTCTTTTTACTTCAGTCATTCAGGTTGATACATAGTTCTTTCAATGTGGCTTTATGTTCTCTTGATGGTTGTACATGTTAAACACCTTTGTATGTGCTTATTAGCCACTGATATGTCTTTCTGCTGTGTTTATTTAATTGGTGTTTTTTGTTTTTGTTTCTGTTTTTGTTTAGTTGAGACAGAGTCTTGCTGTGTAGCTCAGGCTAACTTTGAACTAACTATGTAGCCCAGGCTGGCCTTGAACTCAGGGTGATCCTCCTGCCTCAGCCTCCCAACTGTTGGGGTTATGGGTATGCACCATCATGCCCAGCTTTGATATGTTTCTTTAAGTCTTTTACTTCCGTTAAGACTTGTCTTCTATTACTGAATTGTAGAGTTGTGCTTTAAAAAAATAGAATCCAGAATCCTTGTCTCAGCAACAAGAAAGTGAGTAAGACAGATGATGTGTTCAGGATTAATGATATATTCTTAGTATTCTGTATTCTCACTAATAATGATACGTCGTGTGTATTGCGACTGTTGAAGACAAAAGACAGGAATAATGGGATCGCACTTAGAAAATATGAAACTTAGATTCTACACAAAAAGTGCCTTAAAACAGATCTTAGCCCTACACATAAAAAAATAACACTTTTAAAAGCAAATAGAGAACAAAATCTTCAAGATGTTCAAATAGGTATAGTTCTCTTAAGATGCAAAATCCATCAAACATAAAAGCCAAAAAAAAACAAAAAAACAAACAAAAAAAAAAACCCCAAACAGGTAAACTAGACTCAAAGTTGAAAACATCTGTTCTTATAAAGACACTATTTAGAAAACAAAAAGGCAGCCCACAGTCTGGGAGACAATATTCACAATACAGTGCAAGTGTGATGGATTCTGTTTGATGAGTGTTTGATGATCCTAGATCTGAACCATAGTACCTTTTCTGCATTTGTATAAAATCTTTACTCAGAGGTAAAGATTGAATCATCATTAGATTTTTGAATCATCATAAGCTCTGTGTTGTTTTACACGTTACATATTGTGATTTGGGTGAATGTTTGGTTTCTGCAAAGCTGGAAGCATACCTCAGGTTTGGCTAACACAGTTCAGGGTCTTTGGATTTGATCTGTAATAAAACAGGACTGATTAACGTTCTACTCTGGGTCATTCCGTCTCCTCTAACTGTGGTCCGCTTTCTCACACTGTCTGGACAGTTTTTCTTTGTTGTTTAAATAGAAGGAAAACATACCTTCTGTGGGAATCAGGTAGGTACTGTATATGAAAGAATTGGTTGAACTCACAGGTCTTTCTCTTTTTTCCCTTTTCCCTGCTTTCTGTTTATTTTTTCTTTGAGTTAGTTTTTCTTCCCTTTGAACTCTTCCCTTCCTCTTTCCCTGTTGTAAGAATAGCTGCAGGTGCTCTGCGACCCCTCTTTTCTTTGTACATCTGTTTTCCTGAGTTTGAGGTTTATATTTCCATAGGCTTCTAGCCTACTGTCTCAAAGTGTTTGATTTCCTTGGGTTAAATATCAATTAGAGTGCACTTTGGAGGGCAGGTATTTTATATTATACATAACACAGATGTGAATAAACTTTCCTTTTAACTGCCTCATCTCTAATACTTTAGCAGTCCCAGTGTGCCCCAACAACTATTTTAATTTTGGAGCAGTTCTACTCTACCTCTTGCCCACAAGAATCCAATATATAAGAATCTACACTAGTCTTTGGCTTTATTTAGTGCTTTTTTTTTAAAATATGTGGGTTTGATGAGCTACCTTATGTTTCTCCAGACAGAAAACAGTTCATTATTAATATATAATCATTGTATTTTTCTGTTTTCTCTTTTTACCCTGTGATTCTTGTGCAGGTCTTGTTCAGCGTTGTGTGATCATCCAGAAAGATGACAATGGATTTGGGCTGACTGTCAGTGGAGACAATCCAGTCTTCGTACAGTCTGTGAAAGAAGGCAAGGCATTTTTAAAACAGTTTGCCACTTGGGAGTGAATAGAGCAAAAAATAGAAAGACTTCAATAGTGTCTGTTGCTTAAAATGAAATAATTACACAGATTGTAGGTCATGAGAACTAGATTTGTCTGTGTATTATAGGAACGAATTTAGTACTCTAGTTGTGGTTTTTTTTTACAGTTCTTCATTTTAGAAATCATGATTCCTTGGTCATGGTACTTTATGACATCACTTACAGGTATTTCTAGAACTTTTATTTCATAGCACCAGCAGTATTGGGGTAGGGACAGATTAAAGAGAAGATTATAGACTCAAAAATAGAAATTCTTTTGCCAAAACAGTAAAGACTTTTGGTGTTACCATTTATTGAGTACATCTTTAACGCTAGGTGCTATAATTTGAGCTAGATATTTTTATTTCTCATTTTCTAGATGACATTGAGGCCCAGAGTAAAAAACATAGTCATACGACTAGTGAATGGCAGAAGCAGGATTTGAAACTAGTATATCTGACTTGAGAGCCCATATTTTTAGCTGCTTTGTTACATCTTTTTTAAGAAAATTATCAGTGAATGCAAATGAAGCATATTTAAAGTAATTAATATCTTATACAGATGGAGCAGCCATGCGGGCTGGAGTACAGACAGGTGATCGAATCATCAAGGTAAGGAAAAGACTAGGAATTCATGGTAGGATTAAAAAACAATATATATTAGCTACATTTTTAAAACAATTTTTGTGATAAGCAGCACATTACATATGGGTCAGTTGAGTGTAGAAAGTTACTTGATTTGTTTTAAATTAATGTTACCCTTCAGTGAAGGACATAAATAAAAGGTTTAAGTAAATGCATATGTATATTCTCTTGTGTAGAAAAATAATTCACTGTTACAGAGATCATTTCTGTCCAAATTAATCTGTTAGCAAGGAATTATCATCAAAATATACATATAAAATCGTGATGTTATATTATTACTTTTCAAACTGATTGTTTTTATGTACAGACTTTAAGAGATACAAGACTGAAGAGGGTTGGGAGTATAGCGCAGTGGTAGAGCTCTTGCTGTGAGTACTTGTGAGACTCTGGATTCAGTCCTCATCACTGTAAAAATGAAAATACTAGGTGAAGAAACAGATTGTATTATTTATATGGGTATGTATGAGAGGAAGGTGGTATGGGTTAATTTTAAATATGTGACACTACCGTAAATATATACCTGCTGGTAGAATATTATAGTCCAGATACTTGTCAGGAATTCTGACTTGTAGAGAAAGAGTGGACTCATCAGTAATTATGCTTGAAACAGTTGGCTAATATAGTTACCTAAAATCAAACTATTATATTGGAAAAGATAACATGAACATATTTTATAAAAATAATTTTTTTTTTTTTTTTTTTGGTACCAGGGATCCGGGGATCGAACTCATGACCTCACGCTTGCCAGGCAGGCGCTTAAGCCACTGAGCTAAATCCCTGGCCCTATAAAAATAATTTGAAAAAATATTTAAGTTTGAAAAATAATTTGAAAAAATATTTGACTATTTGAATACATTATGGAGTGTGATATCCTTAACTGTTATAAGAGAACCTTTAAATTACTAAGAAAATAATAATTCTAATACACAAATGAAGACCTGTATCAGGCAAATGCCATAGTAGTTGAAGTAAATAAAAATTAATGAGGATATGTCCAGCCTCAGTGATAACAAAAGAAATAGAAGTCAAAATGATGAGTTAAAGATACAGAGTCTACCCCAAATTGTATACACACTTCAGGAAAAGAAAATCTTGTGTAAATATTTCAATACCTATTTATTGAGACATCATGAGATTAATACAAGTTAGCTTTGGCCTCTACAGTTACAAGAGGTGCCCCTCGAAGTGGTGGCCTGGTCCACCACTTTAAGATTGCTGCATACGTGTTTTCAATTTTTTTCTAAGGACCAGCAGTGTAGTGGGTTTTTGTGATGTACGACATCCCCTAGGGTCCCCCATACAAGGGTAATGTCATCTATTTTTTTAAAAAATCATACTATTTTTTTTTCCTGAATTGTGTGTGTGTGTATTTTGGTGGGGCGGGGGGGACTGGTCTGTAGATTTGATTACTGGGAAATCAAAAGATTGATAATTCACACTTGGGATAGTATGGGTTTGGTAAAGTGGTTGCTGTCCTAAGTTTGAGTATAAATTAGGTAAAATCTGTTGGATAGAAATGTATGAGTACATGTTTAAAAGCCTTTAAGAAAATGTCTCTTTGACTAGAAATTTTGCTTTTAGGAACTTATTTAAGGAAATAAACATAGAAATGGGAAGTGGTTTGTGTATAGGAAAGTCCATTTTGGCTTTGTCACACTGAAAACTTATGAACAATCTGAATATGCATACACTGGGGGTAAGAGAAATTGTATTTCAGCTACAAGCCTGTAGGAAGAGTGGATTAGGCCAGTGTGAATCTATAGGGAAAGGCATTCAGAATACAAGGGGAAAAGAAAGGCAGTTATAATACGTATATGTACATGTCAGTCTTATATTTACGTGCTAGGAAAGCATCTCTTAAGATTAAATGTCATAATAGTGACATCTCTGGAGGCATGGAGTATACTTTTATTTCTGTTTTATACACTTACAGATTTGAATGTTACATTAGTGTTATTTGTATCAGAGAAAAAAATTAATGTTAAATCTTTACATTTGATGTTTCTACCTTAGTTTAGCTTCATTAAGACTTTGGATAACATTTTTTACATTTAGCCTGTCTGGAAATTAATTTTCTTTGTAAAAATTATACTATGTTTGAAAAACTAAACTTGAATATTATTATAAATACTGATTATTTTTTATTATTTTTTGATTTATTATAATTTTGACAAATCAGTGAATTGGTAATTAAATCCAAAGGTGTCTTTACTAATTACACTAGTGCTTCACTGTGACAAAGTTTGTTTTGTGGCTTATTTTATCATTTGTCATGGGGAATAGTTATAATGTGTCCTTTAAATCCAGGTCTTGCTTTGTGTTCAAGTTTATTTTGTTGTTGAATATATCTTAATAGAACAGCAGTAAAAGTAAATTTTGTAATTGCCTTTAAATCAAAGCTTTATATTATTTTTTTGTTGCTGGATATAATTTACAGTGGTGAAAGTGAATTTTGAAACAAAAAAACTCAAAAATTTTTTTGTAGTAAGGGGACGTGAACTCAGGGTTGCTCTACCACCTATATCCCTAGATTTTTTTGTTTTTTATTTTTTATTTCTGACACTAACTTGCCCAGGCAGGAATCAAACTTGTTATTTCCTGCCTCTACCTTCCTTTGTGCTAGAATTATAGGCATGCCCCACTGCACCTGGCTTGAAATTTGTACATGTATGTTAATTAACCTTGTTTATTATATTATAATAGATTATATTGCATATAATGTTCAAGGTCAATTTATTCATCATCAAAATAGGATGTATCCAACATACACTATTTTCATTTTCTTATAGGTGAATGGAACTCTGGTGACTCATTCAAACCATTTGGAGGTGGTGAAGCTAATCAAATGTAAGTGAATGTGTTTCTCAATTTTGAATGTTTTCTGATGCCTTTAAGGATCAGGAAATGTTTCCTGTAATAGATCACATAGCAAATATTTTAGACTTTGTAGGCAGTATAGTTTACGTTAGGACTGTATCATTGTAGCCATGGAGAAATGGACTAATCTCTTGTCTCTTCAGGGCCAAAGATGGAGAGTGCTTCACTACGTTGGCAGTGAGGCATGGTCAGGCTAGGCTTCTGCCAGACCTGTTTCCCTATCTTCATAGGCAGATGGGAGTGTTCAGTTATCCTGTGAGCTTTGCTTAAAAATGGTGATGGAGGGATATTTGAAATCTTGGAGTTGGGTAAAGTCTGAGCACCATACCTTACTTCAGTTTCACTTTGTCATTGTTAGCTCCACCAGCTTCCCAAAAGATAGTTTATGTTTTCTAATTGTTTCATTTATTGGATAGTAGTATCACATATAGCAGATGTAGAGAAAGTCACACAACAGTCCTCTACCTAAAACACAGCTATTCTTTCTTTGTTCTGGCTTGATTGGAGCTCCGTGTATTTGTTATTACATTTCTTAAAAGAAAATAAGAGTTTAAAATAAACAATAAAAAAGAATTTGTGAACTTTTGCCCCAGTTCAAGTAAACTAGAACTAAGTGATAATTATTTGTGGCCAAGTAAAGTCACTAACGTTTTACTTAATTTCACTGAGTAGACAGAATTTTTTTTTTGAGTGTCTTGAGACAAGGTTTTGCTGTGTAGTCCCAGCCAATCTCACTATGTAGTCAAGCTGGCTTTGAACTCAACAATCTACCTGCCTCAGCCTCCCAAGTGCTGGGATTACAGGTGAGCACCACTGTGTGCAGCTGAGTAGATAGACATCTTTAACATAAATTTGTAACCTGAATTCTTTCTTGACTTTGTTGCTTAGATTAAGTAATCCTGAATTCCTTTGGCTTTTCATCAGAGTATCAGTGTTCTAAATGGTCACTTTGATCACAGTTATTAACTCTAGCACATTTTATTTTTTGTTCATTCTTTTTATTTTATCTTAAAGAGAATAGAACCCAACAAAACAGAATAAAGCCAATCAAAACAAAGCAGAGAAAGTGGTACAGAACTTCAAAACAGGATAATAGGAAATCAACAATGGCTACCATAATATATCTTGCTATCTTCACAATAGTTGTCCATACCATCAGACATATCAAAATCAAACAAAACAAAATAGAATAAAGTAATCAAAACATAACATTGAATAAAACAAAACAATAAATTGGAACAAAACAAAACACTGAGAACATTACTGCACATTGTTATCTTCAAAATAGTTGCTCAGGTTACCAGACACAGGGATAAAACAAAACAGTAAAGTGGAACAAAGCATTAGATTTCAAGAACAAGACAGGAGGAAATGCCCTACAGCTGACACAGTGCACACTGCCATCTTCCAAGTAGATGCCCAGACCACCAGCCCCAGGCCTGCAGAGTCCACCAAATAATACAAGCATCGAGCTGTTCCCTTTCCCTCAGTTGCTATCATCTCACCCTGAGTCCTCCGAAGCAGTGGTGGGGAGCAGAGGAGGAACGCTCTTCTGGTTTTTCAGCCTGCTCACAGTAAGGCGTGGTTTCTCTTCTGGCTGAGTCTTTTTGATCAGCATGGCGGAACTTGCTTCATGGGAATGCCTAACTATAGCACATTTTAAAAGAAATACAGTGATCAAAATTAACTTCTGTACTGGAATAAATCTGGATAATTAAGGAGGTTATGGCTTACATATTTTTGCGTGCTACATAAATATGACTTATATTAATAAGTAGTACCAGTTGCCTATTGTAGTTTATAAGAAGAATATTTCTTTAGCCTTCGAGATTTATTGTACATTGCAATATAAATTTTCTTTAAAAATTATGTTACCACCAGGCATGATGGTGCACACCTGTAATTCCAGCACCTGGGAGGCTGAGGCAGGAGGATTGCCATAAGTTCAAAGCCAGCCTGGGCTGCATAGCAAGATCCTGTCTCAAAAAACTAAAATAATAATAATAATAATATGTTGGCATTGTAGTAGTAGATTACTTGTCCAACATTGAGGGCTTAACTGAAACCTTGAAGTTAAGTATAAAACATTCTTAAGTATTCAAAACAGACATAAACTTGATAGGTCTGAGACTTATGTAGTTCACTTAAAATTGTTTTCTCGTGCCCTTTTTAATGCCTATTCTAGACATCATACATGTAATTTCAAATTGCTACTCTTCAGCAGAAGCAAAAGAAGGGAAGGGAGGGGCTAGAAAGCTTTTGGGGGCAACCACATAGGCAAGTAAGATACGATGACTTCTGACAGACCGTAAGTCTGGAAAGCCTTAGAAAATATTTATACTTCACATCTGTCTGCTCGGTTGTTGAGAGTTCTATTGGAGCTTACATTGGGAAACAAGTGTAAATTACATTGAAAAGTTCTATTAAAAAGTCTTAACAAAAACTTGCATTTAAAGATAGTGATTTTTGCGTCATTTATTTGAAACATCTCTCTTTTTCGATGATAGATAATGAGTGCTGTTGAATTTTTCTGGTTATGATAAATTTTGCTGTGCAGATTTTTTCTCTTTTTAATATGTCTAGTGAATTCCTGTTCACTTCTCCAGATTTTTCAATTAAAATTTGCTACTGACTGGGCCAGGTGTGGTGGGGTATGCCTATAATCCCAGCACTCAGGAGGCTGAGGCAGGAGGATCCCTGCAAGTTCAAGGCCAGCCTGGGTTACATAATGAGTTCAAGGCCAGCCTAAATTACATGTGAAGATCCTGTCTCCAAAACCAAATAAAATTTGCTATTTACTGTTTTTTTCCTCATTTTTATGGAATATACTTTGAAAAGTTAATTAGAAATTCTGTTGTTATATACCAGAATGTTACATAAACCCTGCCTAATTAGTATGTCCTAAAATAGAATGATTCTAAAATTTACATTTTAGAAATTATAACTATTAGTAAATGACTTAACCATCTCTAAATTAAGAAAATAGATTCTTGGGATTATAAATTTTAATATGTAACTCTGTGAGTAGTACTTTGCCCTCTGAAAGTGTTGTAGTATTGTTATTTTAGATTTTTTAGATAGTTATATAAAACATATTGGGTTTTTTCCCCCTATGGAGAATTAGCAGGTGATAGAACTTTCTCACATAACAGTGTTTTAGAACTGCTAGATTAAGTAGTAAAATGCTATATAAAGTTCCTTGACGATGTTATCCTTTTATCTTTTACTCTTTGACCACCTCCCCACCCCAAGCTGGTTCCTATGTAGCTCTCACTGTCCAGGGACGCCCACCTGGGTCGCCCCAGATCCCACTTGCTGACTCAGAAGTAGAGCCGTCAGCTGTTGGACATGTGTCTCCCATCATGACCTCCCCTCATTCACCTGGAGCACCCGGGAATATGGAGAGAATCACTAGTCCTGTGCTCATGGGGGTAAGACTGGGAATCGTTTGTTAGTAAATGCTTGATTGTATAAGGGTTCCTTTGCTTTATATGAAGAGCTCTGTTAGAGCCAGGTGGGGTGGCACATGTCTGTGATCCCAGCACCCTGGGAGACAAGGTAACAATTAAAGTTTGAGTCTAGTCTGTGTAACTTAGCATTTTAGAGAGACCATGTCTCAAAATAAGTGAAATTTATAAAGAATTTAGGGACTTAGCTCAGTGTGAAGACCTTGGATTCAATCCCAGTATGCCCCCCCAAAAAACCTAAAAGAATATTGAAGTATTGAGCTGATACACAAATTCAAGATTCTAGAAAATAACTTCGTAATAAGCAAATTACATAATAATTTGAAATGATTACTCTATATTGTCATGTACACCTGCCCTATACAAAACAACATGCCACCCACAAAAACATAATTAAGCTGTTTGAGGTCTTTAGTCTTCTTAGAATGTATATTTTAAGAGCATGGGGGTGTTTTATTTATTGTCTTGGTGTTCCTAGTGCTTGATTACAAAATAGTTTAATACATCTTTGTAGATTAAGATTTAATCAAAAATATATAAATAAATACAGTATATAATATATAAATATAATGCAAAGGCAGAATGTAGATACTATGAGGGGAAAAAATTAAGTTCTGTGAGGACTCAAAAGAGAAAGAAAGTATATCTAGTTGTGATGCCTTTATGGAAAGGTTTTACTTGAATTGAACTTCAGAAGACATAATCTTCAAGAACTGTTCAAGTAATACTTCAGTTCATGAATACTTCTGTTTGCAAACAATTCAGTTTGCAAACACAAATGTTAGTCTAAGTATTGCTTCTGTTTGTGAACTCCACATCAGATGGCAGTCAGATCCGTGGCCATTTTGCCTCACAAACACAAATGCACTCATGTCCTCCAGAATTGTAAAACAAATTAAGTTCAGAAACTGATACCACTGTAAGTGACAATGATGGAGAGCAAAGCCACAGATAATAGAAGCACAATAAATAAAGAGCCCAGAAAACACCAAATAATTTTAGTAATAGCCAGTATTTGTATTTGGATCATATCTTTTATGGAGGTACAAAGTGGGAGATGAATTTGAAAAATAATAGATTTCCCATATATATTTTATAACTGCCTGGCTAATTTACATGTAACTGGGTCAGTTTAAGAATCCACTGAAAAATCCTTTAGACTGAAAGAATAACGTGATCATAACAGGAGCATAGGAAGTCTAGATTGGTAAACTACAGGGTTGTGAAATAAAGAGAGGTGCGTTAGCGAGTTGTCTTCATATTTCAGGTGTGAGAGCTAGGCATTTGAGCTGTGCATGGGAACTAATGATAAAGATTCATGAAAGGACAATGTGAGGTATTATTCTTGTACATACAGCAATATCAATATTTAATGCTCTCTTGAGCACAGTTTAATAAAAGTGAAACAGAAGGGTAGAAGTGTCCCTGTAACCATTTATCTTTGTAAGTGTTACATCTGAAAGCTTGTCTTCATAACTGCCAGGAATAAAAATCCTAAAAGGTATTGATCATTGGACCTGAGGCAGAACATTGTCCGCTTTGTTTTCTCTGTATTAACTTTAATTTTCCTGCATTGGGCCGGGATTTAGCTCAATGGCTTAAGCACCTGCCTGGAAAGCACGAGGTCGTGAGTTCAATCCCCAGTACCAAAAAAAAAAAAACTTTTCCTGTATTAGTTATTTATTTTTTTTTTTACCTTTTTCTAGGAGGAAAACAATGTGGTTCATAACCAGAAAGTAGAAATTCTGAGAAAAATGTTACAGAAAGAACAGGAACGACTACAGGTACTAAGTTAGAAATGGGTCTGTTGACCGGCCACTAAAAATGTGAGTGGATATATTTGGGGTGGTATTTATTCTAATCATAATCAAGAGGAATTGTAGTCAGTGTTTTATTGATTAATAATGGATGTTTTCATGACATAAATAATTCTCAAAATACTTTTACAACTTTTCAGTTATTGCAGGAAGATTACAACCGAACACCTGCACAGAGATTGCTAAAAGAGATCCAAGAGGCCAAGAAACACATTCCTCAGCTGCAGGAGCAGTTATCCAAAGCCACAGGCTCTGCTCAGGTAGCATCACTGTTAAAAATGCTAACCAACTTTCTGTAGGAAGATTTTCTTCTAGGAATGTGTCAGAAAGTGTTGCAGTTATCTTTTCAAAGTGATTTTTCTACCATAGGACAGCATGTCCTGTATAGATGTTAGGGACATAGTGATTAACAAAAATAAATTCAGGCTTCTAATTGTTTGTTTGCTCATATCACTCAGTTTTCGTTATGGTATTATTTTAAAAGCAATTGAATGTTTTACTTTGATGTAACAAACTCCAAAAATGTGTTTAGATAAACATATTTTTTGGTTCACTCTGCCATTTTAAAAACATCAGTTCTTATATTTTTAAATAGGAATATAATATTTTACAGAGTAATAGGTGGTTGTGCTAAATACATGGACAGGCATTCTCTTATTTAATATGCACAACAAACCTCTGAGCTTAGGTAGCATTGTTTTATCCCATTTTGTATGTGTAGAGAAACTTAGATTAAGCACCTTGTTTCAAGTCATGTAGCTCAAAAGTAGTAGAACCAGAATTCGAACCCATTCTGAGTGTAAGTGCACATTTATATTCTTAATGACTATATTTTCATTGTAATTTAAAAGTAGATTTCAATAGAATTTGTTATGGAGGTATAAACTATGGGATAATGCTTTCAGTGTTTAAATGCAATCAGACATATATATTTAGAATATATAAAGTTTTTTATATTGCATCTTCAGGGAAAATGAGCAAATTATATATTTAAAATGGGTAAGATATGATTTGACACAATTCTTGAGTTAAATTTGAAAGAAAAGCCACATAGTCATAAAAACTAAAAGGATTCTTTGATATCTCTAGCCTAATATGTTCATTTTTAAGTTAAAAAATAATGTTGTGTTTAAGAAAATTAGGCCCAAAACTAGTTAAATGATGTATAAGATTATGAAGTGTGTAATGTCTCCTGACTTCCTGACTTAGTGTGCTTTTCATTACACATTGTAAAAAATTATTTTTAGTCCTTGTTATGTCACATTTAGTATGCTTCCGTAACATTGACAGTTTTACATTGTTGTTATTTAACAAAGACAATACTCTTATCCTGCTTAAACAGTAAAACTGTGTTGCTGATCCGAAAGCTTATACTAATTTACATTATAGCACTGTATCCCAGAATTGGCATCTTTTTGAAACTCAGAAGCTTTGGAAGGCAGTTAACCAGAAGTTATATCGTAATGATCTCTACTAATGGACAAGTAACATAAATTATATGAATTAACAGATTATGGGGGGCTGTATTTTGAAGTTGAAACTTTTACTCTTTTTACTAAAATCACTTTCCCTGTCTTTATGATCATACCATTTTAGAAACATAGAATTAGTATTTATGCTTTTTACTGTAAAAGGATTAAGTATTTTTAATCACACCATGGTATCCAACCTTTAGCAGTCCCCAGGTAGACCATAGCTTTACTCTCTTGCTTTATGCAGTCAGAAATGATCATTCCCGTGTGTGTGTGTGTGTGTGTGTGTGTGTGTGTGTGTGTTTCCTTGTTTCAGGATGGAGCTATAGTTCCACCCTCCAGACCTTCTGGTGACACCCTAACTGTCGTTGAGGCAGAAGCAGATCCTGGAGATGGACTGGGCAAGACTGACTGGAACAGTGGAGAGACACTTAGGCCCAGCAGTGACAGTGCCGATGTAAGCAGTAAATGTTCTTAATTTTATCTCCTTGTATTCTTCCTTTCAGCCCCCTTCTTGATTCGATTTTAAGTTACATGAATTAGAGGTGCTGTTTTTTTTTATTATCCTAGTCTTTAGTACAGCAATTTGGTAAACAAATATTCTGGCTACTGTTGTGTATGAGCTTTTAATTCCACAATTCACTTTTTCCCTCAGACATTCATTGCCAAGTGTTTCTTTTGCAGGAATGGAATTTCCCAGCCGCTGTCTTGTTTGTGGGTAGAAAAGTTAATAATGCCAGGGCTTTTTTACTGAACTGAGAGGCCAACTGTTGATATCTTAAGAGCATGTTAATATTCCATTTGTGGTCAGAGTGACTCAGTCTTGAATCATGGGGCACTTTGCCATTGCAAAGAGGAAAAGCTTTAGTCCTGTTTGATAGATTTCAGTTAATAGCTCTGGTTTAGTAACAGTGCTCTCTTGATTAACCCAAAGGCTACCAGATGTACATGAGTACTCTTTAAAAGATGATGGTGAAGTAAGTTGAGTTGAATATGATGTCATACCACACAGTAACATGAGTATTAAAAACCAAGCTCAGGATTACTTAAGTAGTATGCAGTGGTAGCAATAAAGATTTAAATCACCCTGTTGAAAAATGATAAAGGGAAGAAGAGCCTTTCTGTAACTGTGGATCATGAAATCAAGTTAGGGAATTGTGACTAGTGTTTTCTTAGAAGACTAAATAGGAAATAGAGCTGATTTGTATGTGGAAGAGATGTTACTTCTGTGACTTTTGTTGTATACACATCAACACCATAAATGCTCATTGACAATGTAAGGTTTCTCTGTTATTGAAAGTTGTACTTTTAAAAAACAAATGTGGCAGCTGTGGGCTAAGTATGCCGTAATTCAGGCTACCTTGTTAGGGTTAGCCCCGGAGACTGAGTTCTTCTTGCATAGAAAATCTGAGAATACTTTTTGGAAAGATAGTGATAATTTTGTGATTGGGTCAGAGATTTTAAAGGAAAATTTTAATTTTGACTCGAGAAGAAATTATTATAGCTAGCCTTTATTGGCCATACATACTCTACACTGATAATTCCTTAGTTAATCCTCAAAACAGCTTCATAAAATAGTACTATTGTTGCAACTTTACAAAAGAAAAAACTGAGCCCAAAGGGAATTAATAGTCTTGTCAAACTTATCCTGGCTCCACCTAGCTCCAAAGTGCCCCACTATTCAATATAAACAAAGGCACTGAGGTGCGAACACATAAAACATTTTGGAAGAGCAGTGAAAATTCTAGGGCAGCTTGGTTTGCTAGGGTTATGGATGAAACAACTGGATATTAGGAAGAAAAACTCGAATACAGGCTATAAATGGCTGAGTTCAGCTTGTTCCAGTGAGCTGCTTTTGGGATTCTTTCTCATACTGTCATTTTTTATTTAGTACTACTTCTTCTTTGTTTCTGTGAACTGGCCATCTTAGACAGGAAGTTCCCTCGGGAAGTTCCTTGAGAGCATAGACAATGTGTTATGTCACTCTGCATTTCTAACGCATAATCTGTGAAAGTGATTCAGAGGGTGGTCTTGAATTTTAGCTTGTTTTTGTTGTTTTGGTGTTTGTTTTGTTTCTTTTTGAGACAGGGTCTTGTTAGGTAGGCTGGCATTGAACTCCCGATGTAGCCCAGGCTGGCCTTAAACTCATGGCTGTTCTCCCGCCTCAGCTTCCTGACTGCTGGGATTATAGGCATGCACCATGATGCCCAGCTTTATCTTGTTTTTAGAGAAATGTGGGATTAAAATCTGTGGCTTAGAATATCACTTTATTAAATAACAAGTTGATTGGTGAATATGTAATAGACATTTCATTGAATTAACACTAATGTGTAATTGATATTTGGTAAGAATTTCAATGAACAACAAAATCAATAGGTAGACTATTTAGGCTTTATCGTGCAAGCAGAAGAGAGGCACCATCAAAGACATAGTATAGAAAATTAATTGAAGAATGATGTCTGTAAGAAGACTGCTGAACCTCAATCACATGTGTTGAATAACAGTATTTACCAAATGCTTATGTTGTGGCAGAGGTTATTATATATTGTGCTTTACAAAAAATTCTTTTTAAATTCTCATAATCTTAAGTAACATCACCATTTTATAGATGAGGAAGATAACACTAAACAAATAAATGATTTTTGTGGAAGTCAAGATTAGGGTATCTGCTGAATATATAAATGACCATGGCTAAAAATGCAGTGCTTTTAATGTAAATAAGTTTCTATGTTTATTTTGCTTGCACTGCAGTAAACTCACTGAGGGAATGAGTCTTAACTTTTGAATCAACACTTTTAATTTTTTTTTGTACCAGGGATCAAACTCATGACCTCACACTTGCCAGGCAGGCGCTTAAGCCACTGAGCTAAATCCCCAGCTCAACACTTTTAATTTTTAAAAATTTCTTCTGATTTTTATAAGATGGTGTTCTGGTGGTGTTTGTAGAGTTGCTGTTAATTAAAAATGCCAGCTTTTGTTCACCTTGGCATGTTGTTGTTGTTGTTTTTGTTGCTGTTGTTGTTTTATGGTACTAGGCACTGAATTGTAGGACTTTTGCACTGAGCAATATACCAAGTTGCTAAATTGCCTGGTCTGGGCTCAAACTTGTGATCCTCCTGCTTTAGTGTCCCAGGTGCTTGTGCAGGGTGCCTGGCTACTTGATGAAGTCTTGAAATAATCCCACATAGCAGTTCTCTGAAGATGAGCACGTTTGCGAACAGCTAAAATTCAGAGCATCTGCCTCTGCTTTTCAATTTGTGAATGACTTTGTTTTTCAAGTATGTAGTTGGAAAAGTATCAAATGTAACCAAAAGGTAGAGAGGACTGGTTCAGTGATACCTGTGATGTCCTGATAATACAGCCTCCGCAGGTGTCAGCATGCGCTCAAACCTGTTCTCCGCATCTTCCAACACTGGCTTGCTTTAAAGTAAATTCAAGGCATAATTATTTCATTAATATGAACCTTTATCAGGTGAATATAAGTATAATTGGTTATAAAACCTTAAGAATTATTATTTTCTTAACATATAGTTCAATTATTCTAATTGCCTTATAATGATCTTTTTATGTTTTTTAAAAATCAGGATCCAAAGATTTCATATTTGTTTTGGTTGATGTTATTTTAGACTTCCTGTTTTTTTCTCTTTTATGCTTGCTATTTTTTTTGTTTTGTTAAAGAAATTGGGTCATGTGTCCAGTTTGAAAAGAATAACCTTTCTAATTGATTTTTATGGTATTTTATAACCTGTTCCTCTACCCTTATTTCCTGAAAACTGACAGAGTTGTGATCAGATTAAGGTTTGATAGTTTTTGTTTGCCAAGAACAGCTCATGGGTGATGCTGTGTACATCACACCATTGATAAGTTTCTGGCTGTTTTACTGTTGGTTCTAAGTTTATTTACAGTATGCAGGTAATGACAGCCTGATTGCTTTATTATAAAGTTCTCCATCAAGCTTCATAGTGTTTTAAAATGATGATCAAGATGTCTACTAGATCAATTATTTAATTAGAGGTTTTGAAAGAATGACACTATTATTTTGTCATTCTTTTGATATTTTGTTAGATTGAATTATTTTATAGAGAACTGTTTTCCCTTATTAAGTTACCTTAAAATACAACTTCTACAGGAAGTCTAACAATACTGTTAGGTTAACGTAAAATACAACTTCCACAGGAAATGCAAGATAAATACTTTTCTTGGATTCTTTTCACAAGAGTTGATAACCTTACCAGATTCCAAAGGTGAGGCAGGGGCGTGTATGCGTGTGTGCCTGAATGTAATATTTCAAATTCAAATTCTAACGTGAATTATCCCTTTTTGATTTCTGGGAGCTCACTTACGTTTGTCATTTAACAGGAGTCTGCAGTATCTTTGACAATTTTTATTGCTTTTTGTGATGGTATTATTTTAATTTTATCTTTTAATATCTTAAGATTTAGAGTTATCCATTTCTCCAAGGTGGGCCATATATTTGAGACTACTGTTTTCTCTATTCCGTGATATCTTGATATATGTGTAGAGAACGCGTCTTCCCTATGGTATTCATACACAAGTTCTTGTTTCTCCATTTTAGTTGTTCTAAACTAAATGCTCTGGGTGTTCCTTATTTCCCAAAAGTGAATGCATGTCATGTAGTTTGTATTTTACATTAAGTCATCGCCAACGTTCCATGTAAATTTTACTAATATCTACATAGCAGGTTTCACATGAGGGTATAACAAAAAACTAGATACAAACTTGATAAATAGGGGGAAAATGCTTTTTACTTGGAAAGAAAGAATAGTTAGGAAAGGCAAAGATAGAGTGTGATTTTGACATTATGAGTTTGAGATATGTAGTGTATTTTACATTAAGTCATCTAATGTATCTAGTTAGAGTTGTATCGTAGAAAAATAACCTGTAGGCCTAAAGATTAGTAAAACCATTTTAGTAGTTCTATATTATTCATCAACATAAAACTTTTTAAAAGCTGAGACATTGACTTCCTAAAGTCAAAGAGGAAAGTAGCAAAGGCAGATATTATATGAAAGATACTTAGTTTCATGTTTGTACATTATCTTTCCTTACCTGCTTTGGTGAGCCTGTTGAAATGAACTGAAGAAATTTTTGTTTTTTCCTCGTTAGAGTCCTAAGAGTGGCCTGAAAGAGAAGGTTTATCCAGAAGAAAATCCAGAGAAAAATGAAGCAGTTCAGGACAGTGTAAGTATGAAATCTATGCAGTGAATGTTGTCTTTCCTTTTTTCATTATTCTTTCCTTTTTGTGATGCTAGGGATTGAACACATGCTAGACATGTACTGTACCACTGAGCTACACCCCCAGCCCTTTTACCTTTTCTTATATTTAAGATATGATAGACAAATTTGATGTGTTTTTCTTTGTTAAAAGAAATTAATGAAGAGTTGAAAAAATGGGTATTCTTAAGTTGGTTGGTAGTGTTGTGTTATTTTAGTAAGATTACATAAAATACACTGTTTTAAGTGTATGTTTTTAGTGTTTTAAGTGTATGGTCGCTATAAGTACGTTCATGCTGCTGTACAGCCATCGCTGCCGTTTGTCTCCTTAACTGAAATTTGGTACTCATTAAGCACTAAGTCTACATGCATCTCTCCCTCCAGCCCCTGGCAACCACCATTTTATTTTCTGTCTCTATAAATTTGACTATTTAAGCTGCTTAAGTACATGCAATCATGCAATCACATGACTTTTGTGACTTTCTTCAAGTAGCACAGTGTCTTTAGTTCCTCTCTGTTACATCGTGTATCAGAATTTCTTTCCTTTTTGAGACTGAATACTATTCCATAATACGCATATGCTACATTTTATTTATCTACTCATCTAACAGTGGATACTTGGGCTGTTTCCACCTTTTGAGTATTGTAATAATGCTGCTTTGTTTTCAGTTCTCTGGTTATATACCAAGAAGTGGGACTGCTAGCTCTTAAATGGTCTTAACTGAATATATTTAGCATTCTGGTTTTAAAATTAGATTTGTTTGAAGGGTTTTTTGTTTTTTTGTGATACTGTTCACTGAACTCAGGGCTTTCTCACAGAGCTACATTTCAAGCCTTTTTTTTTGAACAGGTTTTTGCTAATTTGCCCAGGCTAGGCTTGAACTTGCCTCCCTCTGTGTCACTCTGTCAAAGTGCTAGGATTATAAATGTGCACCAGCAAACCTGGCTGAAGTTTTATAGCAAAAGATTTAACAAAATTTTATATTGATTATTAACAACATAAAGACTATTGAAAAATCAAAGACATCAAGTCAGTTATAAAATTAAAGTTCATCTATCTTCCATTCTAAACAAATCTCTTGTTGTTTTTACCTGATTTTTTTTTTTCACTAAAACCTTGCAGTTAAAGAAAAGAATAATTTTTAAAAGGCAGAATCACATTTGGGGGTGCAGAATGTAGCATAACACACTTAAGGAAGAAGAACTATAGATACATACTTTTCACTGAATTTATAATTTTCACTGCATTTGTAACTTACGGATCTACTCATATACCCGTAATATAACCTGTACAGGTGACAGCCAGGATAGCCCCGCCGTCATTGTGAGCACTAGATTTTCCATGTTCAACTGCTGCCATATTTAAGCCACAATTCATTCTTTTTCTATTTCTTTCATCAGTTTTATTTCTCTTAATCCTACATGACCTTTGATTTTATTGCTTTTTCTTCAGATATCACATTATAAATTATTTCTTTCATGCTGCCTTCTTTATGCTGACTCCAACCTTCTGAGTAGATGAATAGATGAGTTATTGAATGGCGTGCTGTATGCCAAACTCTAGTTTATATTTTTAAAATCTTAATATCTTTGTTTCTCTAACAGTGTTTGTGAAATCACTTGAAAATGTTATTGCAATATGCCAGTAACTTTCAATGTGGAATGGTTTTGCCCTGTGAGAATGTTGAACAGTGTCTGGAAATACTTTTCTTTGTCTTAACAAACTGCTGGAGGCTACTACTAGCTCCTGCTGGATGGTAGAGGTTAGGGATGCTGCTAACCATAAACACAGTACACAGCACAGCCCCTCAACAGTTATCTAACCAAGACTGTCAACAGTGGCAAAGTTGAGAAATCCTGCATTATGCATTTATGAAAATGAATAAAGTAAAAATACAGGGTTCAGTGATAGCTTTCAATTATGTATAGTATATGTATAGAAATCTTTTAGCATTTTTCAGATGTGTTAACAGTTCTGCTAATTGTCTTTATTATTTCTGCTCTCCTTTTTTTGTATTTTTTTTATTCTTAAACTTTTTATAATAACTGCATAAGTCATTTTATGTCTCTAACAAGGTATAGGTATGTGAAATTAATAAATTAAGGATACAGAAAGTGATTAGAATAACGGGTATAGTAATCAAAGAGTACTCACTATTTTCAGGAATAATTTTAGTCCCCCTCATTCTCCAAGAAGTAGTTATTTCTGTTGTGATTAATTTTCTGTAATATGGTGGTTTATGGACTTTGACAGTTTGAAAACCACTACTTTGAAAATAAAGTACCTGGGCCGGGGATTTAGCTCAGTGGCTTAAGCACCTGCCTGGCAAGCGAAAGGTTGTGAGTTCGATCCTCGATACCAAAAAAAAAAAAGAGAAAGAAAATAAAGTACCTAAAAGAAAATTAGCAAACATAAATCCCATCAATTAAGTGAACTGTATCTTTTTGATGGTTTGGTTTTATTCTTTCACTGCCTTATAATTTTTCTTTTTCTTTTCTGTGAATGTTACCAGGACACTCAGTCATTTGTTGGGAGTCCCTTAACCCGTGTAACACCTCATATTATTGGAGCAGAGGATGATGATTTTGGTACTGAACATGAACAGGTGATGATCTTTTTTTTTTTTCTGAAAAATAAATTGACTTTTGAAATGCCTGATTTATTGCAACAAATAGACGTTTTCTGGAGATCAAAATAACATATGTAAGAATTTGAAACTAAATCGTAAAACCACTGGCATCGTGGATTGTTTTAGCTTTTACTAATAGAAATGACTTTGCATTTAAAAACAGTGAAAGTTGGTTCATTAATTTTAAATTGTTTCATTGTGGTGTTGGGATGTTAGTGAATATAATATGTATAATGAATGAGATTTTAAATATATGCATGAAATATGTATATAAATACATATGATAGGCTTGATTCTTATCCTTTTATCCTGTGATCTTGCTAAGTTCACTTACTATTTATAAGATTTTTAAAAAATAAATGTCTTTAAAAAATGTCTTTTGGGATTTTTCTCTATAAATAAGCATACTCTCTATTAAGAGAGACTTTATATTTTCTTTCTTTCTTTCTTTTTTTTTTTTTTTTTTTTTGGTGGTGGGGGTAGTGTATCATGAATCAAATTCAGGACCTTGCACTGGTGCTGCTGGTCCTGAGACTTTAAATTTTCTTATTTCCAATCTGTGTATCTTTTATTTATTGTTCTTCCCTTTATTGCAATGGCTAAGACTTACAGTATGAAACTGAATCAGAGTGATGAGATATCCTTGCTTTATTCCTGATCATTTAGTATGTTACTTAAAGCTATTTTTGTGGATACGCTGTTAGGTTAAGTATTATTAGATTAAAGCATATTTCTGGTTTACTGAGAGTTTTTATGATAACCACACATTGAATTTTGTTGAATGAGATGATCATATGGTTTTTCTGGTTTGGTATCTGAATATGGTAGGTTGCATTGATTAATATTAGAATGTTGAACAAGTCTTGTATTCCCAGAGTCGATCATGATCTATTGTCTCCCTTTTTTTTTTTTTTTTTTTTGGTATGGTTGGCTTCAGTTTGCTTTTATTTTACCAAGGATTTTTGCATCTGTGTTCATGAGTAATATTGGTCTGTGGTCTTTTTTCTTTTTTTGTAATATCTGTGTTTTTGATATAGGAGCATTGGTTGACTTGAGAATGATTTGAGAAATGACCTCCTATTTTTTGACAGATGTTGTGCAGAATTGATACTACTTATATAATGTAGCTTCTCTAATTTATCTAAATGTGAAAAACTATATGGAAATTATGATGCTAGTTTACCTTTAATTTGTCTTCTGTGTTGAGAATACTTAGGGATTATACAAATATTCTAGGTGTTGTCTTAAAATAAGATAAGCTTCAATTTTGATTGCCATTTCTATGATTAGCCCAAAATATAAGCAGCTATTTCATTATTAGGCAGAAAGCCTTATGTTTTCATAAGTATGATTAGAGATTGTTTTACATGCTGATTTGCAGGAATATGAACTCCTTGTTAATCACCTCCTAAACATCCATTCTCCCAAATGGTTTGATGATTAATTGTCAGAAGAAGAGGAGTTTTGTTTTGTTTTTGAGTTAGGATGTGTAAGATGTAGCCTCGGCTTGATTTCAATTTTTGATCCTCGATCTTCTTGTCTCAGCATCCTCAGAGCTGGCATGATAGGCCTTTGCCAACTGGCTCAAGAAGAAGAGATTGTACAGCCTGTGTTACCAATAAATTTTTGTGAAACTTCTGCAATATTGAGTTTTTAATAGGAAGGGCAGAATGAAATTTGCATAGCTTTGTTTGAATTTATGTTGCATTTTGTATTTGTAAGTCAGTTATAAATGTGTAACTATTTCTTCTAGATCAACGGGCAGTGCAGCTGTTTCCAGAGCATTGAACTGCTAAAGTCTCGCCCTGCTCACTTGGCTGTTTTCTTACACCATGTAGTTTCACAGTTTGACCCCGCAACATTGGTAATATATTTTACAATTTAGCAGATTCAGAGATCCTATATTAATTTATGTAATATAGAACTCTTTGTATCTACAGCATGAGTAGAAAGACTTTCAGTCTTCCAAACATGTAAGAATAAGTAATGAGAGATAACATAAAAGGTATTTTGTTTTGAAAGACTTGATTGGTAATGACTGCATTGTTGACAGGGAATTACATATTCTAAACATTCCTATTCAAGAGCATCTAGCAAGTAACATTTTTTGGTGATTTTTTTTTACTTTGTCTTTTTTGTTTCTGTCTCCATGTCAGCTCTGTTATCTCTACTCAGACCTGTATAAACAGACTAATTCCAAGGAAACACGTCGCATCTTCCTTGAGTTTCACCAGTTCTTCCTGGATCGATCTGCAGTAAGTTGCCAAGTTAATATTAATTACTTCACTGCATTGACTTACTGGTTTTCTATTTCCAGACTTCAGTCCCATGTTTTTGGACTTTGTCGTGCTTTGGAAATTGCTATTATATCTCTGTTATTGGCTACTGTTGACTGGTTTTCCTCTTTTATCATTTCTAAATTAGTTTTGGGAATCTAAATTCTTCTGGTAGGTTTTAGGAGATGCACATATGTATATATATGTATTTGAGTTTTCACATGTGCATAATTAGAATGGGAGAACAAGAAAGAAGATATATATGGTAGACATATTTGGGTCCAAGGGATAATATTTATAGAACTGAACTCTGAGTGGCCACTTTAAAGTTTAGAGACACAAATTTAACTAGAAAGTAGTGGGAAAGCCATCACTAACACTGAAGTAAATGGTAATAGTGCTTTCTTTTACCAGTGGAAATTTTTTTGTTTTGTTTTTTTGGTTTTTTGAGACAGGATTTCACTGTTTAGTTCAGCCTAGTATTAAACTCACTATGTGGCACAAGCTGGCTTGTAACTAACTTGAGACAATCCTCCTGTCTCAGCCTCCCAAGTGCTGGGATTACAGCACCACCACACCTGGCTTACCAATGGAAATTTTAATGAATTTTTAAAGCCGAGTTTTATGGTTACCCTTGCTATGAATAAATAGCTTTTAGCACTTAATACTTCCTTGGATGATCAGGCTGCATAGCTCTCATCTTTTCACTTTGTGTTTCTTTTGATGACTACTTCATATATTTTCTCAAAATATGTGTCACTTTGTCTTCTAACCTTTTCTCAGCTTGTAACCTTGCTGTTTCTCTGGGAAATTTAATGTATAATAGAGAAGAGAACTTCCGCCAGATATATTACCTACGTCCATTATACTCTACCCTTTTTCTGATGCTATTGAAGAATTGGTTCCCCTTTACCCAGAACCAGTTGTTTTCCTTTTTAGTCAGGGTATATTTTCTATGCCTACATAAACAACTTTCTCAGGCACTTAATCGCCTTTTCTCTCTTACTATCAATGTGTTTTCCACTGAATCATTACATTATCATGCAAACATTATCATACAAATTAATACACACACAAACATTTTGACTCCACAGCTTTTTCTAGCTCTTCCCCTACTTTATACTCTTTTACAAAGTTGACTACACTTTTTTATTGCCAAATGTAATTACCTTCTTAATGAACCCTTCCTTGACCAGCGTGCTTAGAAGTCTTACCCCCATCATTTTCTGTGTTATTTTGTCCAAGAACTTAAGTTTATTTATTAATTTTATTTATATATATATATATCTTTTTTCTTGCCCTTCATATCACTTCCATTAGGGCAAATATTTTTATTTTGCATGCTACTATGTCTCCAATAGTTCCTGGCAGGTAGTGCGACTCATATATTTGTTGAATGATCTGATTATACTGCTTTGTTTAAAATAGTACACATTATTTTTATTAAAAAAATATTTGCTATCATGAAGAAATGACAGTATATTCAAGTTATGTTTGAATTTCATATTTTTAATAGAGCTTCAAGCTATGTAAAAACCTTATATTTTGCTACTCATGATCTATATCAGTACTAAAGAATAAAAAGAATTCTGATTAATTTGCTAATTATTCTTTTATATTACCAGCCGTATTTATTTCATATAAGTATCCATATACACAAATGAACTTTTGTGTATTTTTTGCATTTATGCTAGAACTACTTGGAAGAAAGTTGACTTGAATTGTTGCTTAGCAGCTTCAGTTAAAGATTTGAAGTACATCTCACTATTATAAAAACGAGGATAAGAGATCTCAATGTTGTAGCATGACTTATTTTCAAACTTAAAGCTTCAGATTTTTATTGTAATTGTTTAAATTCTGAAATCTTGTGACTTAAATAGCTACACAGTCTCATTCATGAAGAAGCCATTTTTCTAAATATAAAATGATAAAAATTTCCCCAAAATTGATGGAGTGATAAGCACAACAATCTTACAGTAGGGCTCAATACTGCAGTTATTATAAGGAAAACCTTAACTAGGAAGAAGTAGATTCTGAGACTCTCACCTTAGTTCAGTAGCAAGAACTATAGATGATTAGTGGAGATTTAAGACGCCAAAAAGTTCAATATTGGTATTCAGAGAAATTCCTTTTGGAAGTGTGACTGTTGAGGGTTTGTTTGTTTGTTTTTGGTACCAGGGATCAAACTCACAACCTCGCACTTGCCAGGCAGGCACTTAAGCCACTGAGCTAAATCCCTGGCACCTGACTGTTGAGGTTTTTAAAACTTGCACAGGACAGTGGAAATATAGTGGCCTGCGGGGTCTCAAATCCAAGAAATAAAAGTTATGATTTATATATATAGGTCAGTTTAGATTTTACCTATATTATTTCGAATTGTGTGTATGCGATTATAATAATAATTCTAGAAAGCCAAAGCCAATGTATTCATTAGGAATAAGTACAACACTGAAGCATGCAGTCATCTGTGAAATAACTGTGGATATTTCCTTTAGAGCATAATGCTTGAGAAGGTTTTATTTTTAAGTTTAAACTGTAGAACATTCCTGAACTATGAAATATGGATGAGTAGGTATGCTTTTATGTGTATAGGCCTCCATGAGTAGGTATCCAAGTTGTATCCTTTTACTTTATATACAGAAGTTTGTATTTTTCGTGAAAAGTGTTCAGTGCTGTTTCACCTTTTGTTTGCGTTTCTTTTAGCACCTGAAAGTTTCTGTTCCTGATGAAATAGCTATAGATCTAGGTAAGTTTGGAACACCAGTAATCTACAGAATTAAATCTGTGTAGTTTTGTAGCTCAATTCAGTTCTAACAGTTTTGTCATGTGGCAATTGGTCAATCACTTGAATATCTATACAAGGAGAGTCAGCAATTCATTAAAGAGAATTGTAATCCAAATTCTGAGATGAAATGCATGCACTGCACTGAGAATTTCTCTTTGATGTCCTCCAAGCTAAATTTATACAAAGTAGCACTGTTGTGTTGTCAGCTATATTTTGTATTTCATGAAATACACTTTTAGATTAAATAATTCCTTTCTCTTTATATAGAAAAGAGAAGACCTGAGCTTATTCCTGAGGATCTCCATCGCCACTATATCCAAACTATGCAAGAAAGAGTCCACCCAGAAGTTCAGAGGCACTTGGAAGATTTTCGGTAAGCTTGGTAGTAGATAAAATCTGGTAGGGTCATTCTGAATTTTTTTTAAGTAGAAAAAGACATTAAAGACTTAACCTAGCACTCGGTGAACCATATGGTCTTACCATCCTTATTAAAACATAATGAATATGTATAGGGTTAGAGTGAAAATAAGAGTTCATAGTCCTCATTCTGTGTATTTTCAGTATTCAAACTCAGTACTGTGTCTACAATAAAGAGATATATCTTTGAGTGATTACCTTTTGATTTTCTTCCCATTATCCCAGGAGACATGGACCCATAAGTATGAAATTGTGACATTTTCCTTGTTTATAGAAACTCTTAGCTATAGAGACTGATGACACCTTTCCAGGAGGAGATGATTTTTCTCTAGACTACTCAAGGGATTTCTCCTATTGTCTTTAGGCAGAAACGTAGCATGGGACTAACCTTGGCTGAAAGTGAGCTGACTAAACTTGATGTAGAACGAGACAAGGACCGGGTAACTTTGGAGAAGGAGCGGGCATGTGCAGAACAGATTGTTTCCAAAATTGAAGAAGTATTGTAAGTAATAGAATTGCATGTGGAATTGCTAATTATATTTGAAGAACTCCAAACAAATTTAAAAGGCCAGAATTGTATCAATTGTGTGAAAATACCACAATTTCTTTATCCATTCGTCTGTTGATAGGAATATTGGCCACTTTCAAGATTTAATTTATTATGAATTGTACTCCTTTAAACATGAGTGTGCATGTGTCACTGTAGTGTTATGTCTTTAACTCTTTTGGGGAGATACCTGAAATAGCTGAGTCAAATGGAATTTCTAGTTTTGGTCTTTTGAGGAGTCTCCACACTGTAGAAGAGTTCCTTTTTCTCCCTGCAGCCTTGTCGTAAAAGAAGATAAACTTGAAGTATTTGTAGGAAAATGGCTGCACTTTGAGACATTATGTGTAGGCTGCACATAATGTTAATTAAGCAAAGTAGATAAGACACATGAACTTAAATATCACATGATTTCTCTTATATGAGAAAGTCAAATTATAAATAAAGAGCAAAATTAAAGATAGAAGATAGAAGTAGAGAAGTAGCTCTTTCTCAAATGGGAATGGGATCAAGAGATATAGGGGGAGAGAAGGAGGGGAAGGAAAGGAGATTGAAAAAGGAAATAAGGTGTGCCAACTCCATGCAAGGAACCTATTTCAAATGTGTACTTATTAAAAAAAAAAGGTTTAGAAGGCAGGCTATATGTATGGAGCTATTTATTTTGTCATAATACTTGGGAACCCCCCCCACAATATTTTATTTTAGGTAAAATTCTAGTGTTTCTTTTTCTGAATGTTGGCAAATGAGTAACACTAAAAAATCTAATCCATAAACAAAACTGCATGAATATTTTCATTGGTTTTAATGCATAGGCTTGGAAACTATTTCTTGCTATAACCCATATTCACTTGATGACATGAATGTGAAAGTGGTGTGGTTCTTTTGGGAATTAGGGTTCCTTGGGTGAGTTCAATAACAATGCTTTCATTAAATTTATATTTCTTTTCAAAATATTTTTAGGATGACTGCTCAGGCTGTAGAAGAAGAAAAGAGGTAATAAAACTTTATTTTTTCCTAGAATATAAAAGAAAAAAGACTTATCTGTCAGTCCTAAATTACAATTTAATTCTTTTAACTTACAAATGTGGAGTGTGGTCTCCCTCTGGTGGCCTTTATTTTATTTGACTAATACTCTAATACTATACAAGTAGAATCTTTTAATGTACACATTGAAGACAGTTTTTACTTTTTTTTTTTTTTTTTTTTGTTAATTTTAAAAATTTTGACATTGTTAGCTGGGCATGGTGGCGCATACCTGGAACCCCAGCGCTTGACACGGAGTCAGGACAAATCATTGAGAGTTTGAGGCCTGCCTGCGCTACAAAATGAGTTCAAGGCCAGCACAAACTATGTAGTGAAACCCTGTCTCAAAAAAAAAATTTCAACATTGTGGCTTTAAAAATCATCTGATATCTTTATTCTGGCTTTTTCTTCTCAGAAGTCTTATTTTACTGAATCTTTCTCCTTTAGTTCCACAATGCAGTATGTTATTCTCATGTATATGAAGCATTTGGGAGTAAAAGTGAAAGAACCTCGAAATTTGGAGCACAAGCGGGGTCGAATTGGATTCCTTCCAAAAATCAAAGTAAGACTGGAATAATAATAGAGTGTTCAGGGCTTGGCAATTTTTTACACTTGATTGCAGTGTTTTCCTTAATATTTACTAAGTCAGCACATTATCAGTAGGCATAATCATACATTATGAAATTGTTGAATGGATGAATCAATTGTTTAGAACAAGCTCCTGGTAAATGTGTAAATTTGCATGGTTAAGAAACTCCTGGTAAAACTGCTTTTTTATTTTCCAAAGTAAGTATCTCTAAAGGGTTTACATAGACATTGTGAGTTTTTGATGTCTGCAAAGCTGTGTGCCAGTCTCTAATGAGTGCCCAGTTGTAGGTATGTGTGTGTACACTTTTATTTACATTTAACCGGTTTTTTAACTAACCATCAGCATTATATTTTTGTTTGAAAGTAGCAAAAGAAATCTACTGTGTGTTATGTATATTTTATCTTTCTGATTATGTCTCATTTCTAGCAAAGCATGAAGAAAGATAAAGAAGGAGAAGAAAAGGGAAAGCGGAGAGGATTCCCCAGCATCCTGGGACCCCCAAGGAGACCAAGTCGTCATGACAATAGTGCAAGTATGTGTAAGGTTGAAATGGTGCATTCCCACTGTTCTGTCTTTATAACACAAGTTCATTTGGCTGGAATGAGCTGGCAAAAGGAAGGTGTTTTTGAGGTGATGTCACTAAATTTCCAATGTGTTTTTCTCTTCAGTGCTATTTCTGAACTAAGTACCCCTTAGCGTCTATATAATTGTAATAAACGTCATCTTTAGTGGCAGCATTCTATCAGATACTCATAACCTCATTTACTTATCTCTCCTGATTTTGTTGATATTCCACTCTTGTGATTGTTAGATTTTAAAAAAAGATTATATGTGGATCCCTGCACTATATTGCATTCCATCTCCTTATACATATATCGCTCGCTCTCTCCATAGTCCTATTTTTCCACTTAGGCCTTTTCTTTTGTCTTGTCTTGTACAAGGAATTGAACTAAAGACCTTTTCACTAAGCTACTTCCACAGCCCAGTTTTTGTTTTGAGACAAGGTTTCACTAAGTTGCTTAGGCTAGACTCAAACTTGTGAACCTGCTGGCTTACTTTCCCAGAGTGCTGGAATTATAGGCATGTACCACTATGCTCAGCGTGTGCTTTTATTTTCTGGTCTCCCTCCTCTCCCAAAGCCATTGGAGAAAAGTCAGCTCACTAGAAAGGGCTGCAGGAAAAACAGAGCACTATCGAGAAGGTAACTAGGTCAGGTAGTACTTCTCATCTTAGATAGTGTGACATTTGAAAATACTGATGATGGCAGTGGAAGACAAGTTGTGGAACGGTGATACTGGGAGTCCTGAATGATCTGAATTCTTATTCAGATGTCATTAGTGCCCCTGTTTGAGAAATACTGAGAAAGGTGAAAGAAATTTTTGGAAAGGTGGTTGGGAAGATGGAGGATCTTATAGATGTTGACTCTCTGCATTGACTTCCAAACAATGCAGAGAGAGTTTTAGGAATTTGGGAAGACAAGGTTAGACTCAGGGTGTACAACTGTTTGAGGATGCACCTTGCTGTGAATTATGGTTACCAGAGTATCTGCAGCTTCTCGTACTGACCTGTGTAAACATGATAATGAAGAGGATGAGGCATATTGTGATGACAAAGTTGTAAGTGTTGGGAGAAAAGTGGCATGGGGGCCTGCTAAACTGCTCACAAAAGGTTTCCTTGTTATTCTTGTTATTCAGATGGTACAACTTCATAGACATCTGTATCTCAGCATTTCCTCCCTCCCACCTGATATTGCTCTTCTCATTTCCTTTTCTCATGATCCTTCACCTTCTAGCTCATCCTTCTCCACCTCATTTCCCACATTCTCCCTCCTTTTCTCATCACCCCTCTTTAATCTCCTTGCCCTCTTCCACTGTTCTGTCTCTTAACTTGTGTCTCCCTCTTCCCTCTTTCTCTCTTTTACTCTTTGTCTCCCTACACTCTTTTATGTTCTCTGTGTATTCTTTGTGCTATGTGATGGTTTTATATTTTTCACAAATATTTTTAGGATATTTTTACTTCAACTCTTTTTTTATTGAACTATCTTGTGACATAGATTACTTATCATTAGTTTCCATTCAGTTGGCAGGGCCATGGAACTACAGAAGACACGTTACCCCAAGCACTTATCCACATCCTCCTCTGTGAGTCCTGAACCTCAGGACTCTACTAAGTTGCATCAGAGTGGAGTAGCAAATGAAGGAACAGATGCTGGATACCTGCCTAGCAATTCTATGTCTTCTGTGGCTGCAGGAGTCACTCTCTCCCAGGAAGGAGGGAAAGAGAATGATACAGGTGAGCCAGTACTTAAGGTCGGCTTAACTAAGTATCAGGATTTAAAACAAATACACTAATCAAATGATAGAGAGGCAGAGTATTCTAAGTCAGACTGAATTTTAGTTTAGTTTAATTTTAACATTTTAATATTCTGTAACCCAAAATAAATCAATGATGTATGATAAATAGTTCTTATCTATCTAAATGACAGATGATAATAATAGCCAATAGTAATAAAGATAGATGATAAAAATTTATAAGTAGTTTTTATCTGTCTAAAAAATGTTTATTGAATTTTCTGTCAGACAGTATCTTTGTACCAGATATTGGCAAATAATAATTATATACAAATGCTTGCCTCTTGACCCTTAGTTAGATAAGGGAGAGAGTCACACAAAAAATTGAGATTGTGGTAAGTCCAGAAAAGAAAGGTAATAGAAAAACTGAGGAAAATGGTCACTAGTTAGAGACAGATGTTGGGATCTAAAGACTAAAAATTCTAGAAATATTTAAAAAATATTAATGAGAAGCCTGCCATGAAAAGAAGTTGAATATATGGGAGTGAAACTATATAAACAGAGCAAAGTTGAGAAGAGAGAAGATGCAGAGTATATGTAAAAGGCAAGGTTATTAACTGAGCAAAGTTTTAGGAGAGGCAAGGAGATTTGAAAACTAAAGGGAGAAAAGAAGTAATTGTTATAGATAATCACTAAAGGATTATTACCATATTTTTTTATACTTGCTACAGCTGGCTTCTTAGACAAGTCAGCTAGGCATATAAGTGGTTTTATTTGAAGAAAGGAGTGTCACTCCATGCTTATGATTCTTGAAGCAGCTCAGTTTCTGGTGATGACAGAGTCAAGGATGAAGCTGTGGGAGTGTCACTGATGCATCTTAGAGGAGGTTACTAGGTAACTGTTGTAAGGAGAGAAAACATGTAATAATATCCAGAGAATGAGAGGTTTAATGGAACAAGTGATTTTACAAGATGAGGGCAAGATGCTGATCTAAAAGTTGGATAAAGGAACAGGGCTGCCCATTGCATCTCCACCCATATACAGTTTAAGACAGAAATACCATTTTCTTTTTCAGAAGACTATGGCAAAAGAAGTGGATTCTTATTCCTCATGGAATAAGCAGATTTCTTTTTGAGACAAACTAGTAGGGGTAACATTTGGATTGCTACCTGAGGATTTTCTGAAATATGCAGTTCTTAAAGAGTATAGCATTGATATTTCATGGCCCCCATGATTCATGAAAATAAAAACATAGATAGGGACTAAAAACCATAAAGAGAAAGTGAGTAGAGGAAGAGACTGTTGTTTCAACATGAGAGATTTCAACAAATATTTGGAGGATTGAAAGTGGACAAGAGTGGATAAATGGGTAAAACAATGTAACGGAAGTCAGAGGCTAATTTGTTTAAGGAGGTTAAGATGCAAACCCTTCTGCCCATTGGAACCATGGAGAGACTTTGAGCTCAGTGTTGACATGTGCAAAAAAATATGAAATACAGCTAAAAATGATGACTGAAATGAATATATATAGTCCTAACAGCTATGTCAGCATTTTCTGACCCCTGTATAAAATGTAAGCAGTTTTGCTTTATAGAAATATAAATATTCTATCATTTATGGACTAGAAGAAAACCAATGAGTTAGGTTTTTTAAAAAAAATTTTTTTTAATAGAAATAGAATGAATTGTTTAGGGAGAGTTAAATCCTTCATGGAATTGATTCCCTTAGGGTCTTACAGTTAGGACCTAAGCCTGACAGGCATGCCAGGGACTCACACTATGTAAAGATCCCTCAGTTAAACAGAACTATTTCCATATAGCAGCAAAAGAAAGCCCAATCAGCTGCCTGGTCTTTGATTCTTAAGTATGAACATCATTACTTATCTTTGGAAAGAAACATTTGCTTACTAGAATCAATACCTAAGATTTATACATAATGCCAGATATATTAAATACAGACATAGGGAACATGAAATAAACTGGAAAAATTTCCTTTAGAAGAAAAAGATTTTGGTAATTGACAAGAACTTTAAAAGACTACCTCTAATTAGATAGTCTTTGGAGACATTAAGGAAGTTACTATATCTGTAAAGCAAGAATAAGATTCTATGGTAAAGGAGCACTCAGAGACAAAGTTTTAAAAATACAACCACTAGGTGCAGTGCAACAAATATTTTATTAATTATTAATCATTGTGTTGTAACACAACAGTTGCAGGCTGCTTAACACAAAAACATTACCTCCCTTTTTGGTGAGTGAATAACTTGGTAGCTTAGCTGCGTGGGCTTGTGGTCTCTCAAAAAGGTGGGGGATCCATTTCTTAATGTCTCACCTCTGCCATATGGAGCTTCTGGATTACACTTTGACATATTAAACTGAATTTTTCTAGAGTTACCAAGAGAAAGGGCAAGAAGAATGTACCACCGTATTTTACATTTTAGTTCCTGTAGGTGTGTACTGTCACTTCTGCAAGAAACAAGTTGCTAAATCTTGCATCCATTCCTGAAGGGAGGAATGTCAAAAAATTGTGGACATATTTTCAAACTACTATAATCCCTGTTGTTTAAAGGGAGAAAAAAAGTCCCTAAAATTTCAGAACGTGTATAAGAAATACCAAAACATGGACATTTGAGTAAAATTTGAAGAAGTAAATAGAAAACCACTACAGAGACCCTATCTCAAAAAGACCCCCCCTCCAAAAAAAGACATAATATAATAATGTCAGCATTGGACTTTTAGAATCATTCCACTAGGCAAAACACTGAATATTTTTCCATGGCTTCAGATCAAAATATAAATGTCAGAAATCATCTTGATATAAATAAGAATGCAATTGAAAAAAATCCAAGCTGCAAGAAAGAAATACAATTAGAGAAAAGGATATGGATTCTAAGCACCTAATCTAACAGAAAAGAGTTAAGATAGAAACTCCTTGATGGAACATACATATATAGTCTTCAATTTAGGTAATAACTAGCAACCCAGCTGGTATAATAGTATAACTATTAAGTGTATTTAATAATATAACTATTAAACATCATACCTTTTTAGTGTACTTAATGTTTCCAAGGACATTGTATGGATGAATCCCTTTTTTTTTATTCATACATTTCATTCATTATACAATTAATGCACCACATAACAGCAGTTGGATTAAAAATGGGCTGCATAGTGATAGTGGTCCTGTTAGGACTGTAGAGGAAAGTTAGTACTGGAAGTATAAATGAGCCAAATCATCAGAAGAGTAAGAAATACGTATTACCTAAAGATAATAAATCAAGAAAAAGAAAAATACAGCTTATTATTTGGAATTGGATTACCATAATAACTAAGACTGAAAACATGAAAAAGAGTTTTTCTTAGTTATTTTGGTTGTTGCTGGTACACAATACCCAACACCAACAAATTAAAGGAGTAGAGGTTTCTTTTGGCTCATAATTGTAGAGGTTTCAGTCTTATTTGGCTGGAAGGATGGCATGGCAAAGGGCCGCTGCAAAGGCAAAGCATCTCATGGCACAGCATTCTGGAAGCTGAGCAAGAGTGGAGGAGGATAAACCCTTCGGGCCATGCCCTCCAGTAACTCACCTCTTCCAACCAGACCCCAGTGCTTCTTGATTTTTCTGTTTTCTCTCTCTCTTTTTTTTTGGTACTTTTTTTTTTTGGTTTACAGCAAATCAGCTGTAAACGCATTAGTGGGCTTAATTCCCTGATGGTCATTACACCTTCATGATCCAGTCACCTCCCAAAAGCCCTGTCTTTGAGCACGTGAGGCTTTGGGTGGACATCTAGAGAGAAACCATAACAAGGTTGATACTGGAAATAGAAGAGGATAATGTGGGATGATGTTGCTCCTAATCATACACTTTTCTGAAGTGAGTTTTTGCTATTTCTTAAGTTGATTTTTAAGAAGTACTTTAAAAATGATTTTCCTGTTTATCTTTTAGTTCATTTAAAAGTTTTATGTATTAAAATTTTGGTTCTAGCTAGCCTGAAAATATTTAAATAAAAATGTCACTGTGAAGTAGGTTTTCTTGAGACTAATTTTTCTATAATCATTGTCTTTAATAACACTATGCCACTGTCTGACTTTTATCTTTTTAGGATTAAAACAAGTCAGAGAAACACTGGCATCTGGAGATTCCTTGGATGGTGCACCTCGTACTCCCAATACCATCTTTGATTTCCCTCCCCCTCCATTAGACCAAGTTCAGGAGGAGGAGTGTGAAGTGGAAAGGTAATTCAGTAAGATCTTAGTGGGTTGGAGGGGGCTGCTTAGTTTTTTTTTAATTGTGTATTTCTGTACTTGGTGATGTTTTTCCTTTTGTCATGTTTTTAGCATTTGTTGGTAGTAAATATTAGAGCAGTACTGAAATTTTCTATTTATTTCATATTAAATAATTCCTGTATCTGGGAGAATTGTTTATCCAGCCATTGGCATTTAACTCAGCTTTGAATACTGTGGTATAAATTTTTTGATCTCCATTTTGGTTTCCTCTTAACTCTATTCTTCATTATTTTAAGGCTGACAGAACTTGGGACACCAAAGCCCTTTCGAAAGTAAGTAAATCTTAAGTAGCTTTCAGTAAAAGATTGTAGTTAATAAAGGATTCTTGCATTCTAAGAAATAGAGCTTTTCTTCCCTAAATTTCCAGTCTTAAACCTTGTACATTAAGGTGTTAAATAGTATAAAAGAAAATTTTTAATAAACATAAATCAAAAGACACATATTAAAGTGTATATAGCATATGTAAAACGTTTTGTAGGAAAGTAGTACGTGTGAGGCTCTGCTGAATCAGATTTACACAACTGACTGAATTACAGCATTAAGAGCTATACAGTTTCCTGTTGTCTACTTGAAGTTCTCAAATAGTTTTCGTCACTTTTCTTCATTAGGTTTGACAGCATAGCCTTTGGAGAAAGTCAGAGTGAGGATGAGCAATTTGAAAATGACTTAGAAACAGATCCACCCAACTGGCAGCAGCTTGTTAGCCGAGAAGTGTTACTGGGACTGAAACCTTGTGAGATCAAAAGACAGGAAGTCATTAATGGTGAGTTTAATCAATCTGTTGTTTTTCACATATATTGAGTTTTAGGAGAATAAAGTAGATTCCTCAGCCTTAGAGTTTGCTTCAGTTTCTCTCAACTTTTTTTTTGGTACCGGGGATCGAACTCACGACCTAGTGCTTGCCAGACAAGCACTTATGCTGCTGAGCTAAATCCCCAGCCAACTTTTTTTTTTTTTCAACAAAGAGAATTAAACTAACTAGATAGAAAATTCTTGAACCTTCCAATTCCAAGATGTAAATGATTGTGTTTCTTACTGATAATTTAAAAAGAGAAAGTGTTTAGCCTTCAAGATACATAAGATCCATTATAGATCTCAAACCAGTCTAAGTTATTTTTTATGCATAAAGAAGAGGCTAAAGCCCATAGAAACTAGTTGAGTTAATCAAGATCATACAGCTGATAAGTGATGAAGTGACACTAGGATCTAAGTCTTCCTATACCCTGTTTCAGTGCTTTTTAGTTACCCTAGTGTATATGTGACAGATATGTAGCTTAGATGCCATATCCTGTACTATCCTTAGGACATGATCTGATTGAATATCCTCCTTATCTCTGACAACCTTGTGATATACTGAAATTCCAGTCTATTTTGCCTATATTTTAGGCAGATTAGATAAGCAAAAGCCCTGTATTCTTAAAATGGCTTAAATCTATATGGTATTGATGCTTACAGTTTTCTAACATTGTGGTCACAATAGATAAACAATTGGGTGACTTTGGGAATGTGCTATTAATTTTTTTTATTTTAAAGAGAAAACAGGGCCGGGGATTTAGCTCAGCGGTATAAGCGCCTGCCTTGTAAGCGTGCAGTTGTGAGTTCGATCCATGGTACCAAAAAAAAAAGAGAGAGAGAGAGAAAACAGAAAAATCAAGAAGCAAACAAACAAACAGCAATGACAAAAGCAAAATGACAAAAAAAAAAAAAAAAAAAAAACACCAATGGCAATATAGGATTTTAAAATAAGATGATAGGAATTTAACAAGGGTTGCTATATCCGCTATTATTATCCTCAAAGAAATTGCTTAGGCTACCAGATGCAGGATTTTTAAGTACAAAATACACTTGTATTTTATTTCGTTGCTGTTTATTTTTTGTAGTACTGTAGTTGAACCCAGGCCCTTAGCACTGAACTACATCCCCAAACTTTTTTATTTTGAGAAAGGATTTTGCTAAGTTGTTAAACTGTCTGGGGTTGGGCTGGGCTCAAACTTCTGATCCTCCTGTCTTAGCCTCCTAGAATAGTGAAATTATAGGCATGTGCCACCATGCCCAGTTTAAATATAAAGTAGTTTTGAATGATAGCTTTCATTCAGCTCAGAACTACTGTATAGGAGTATTTCATGGAATCAAAGTGACTTCAGAGATAAGTCATTATTTCTACATGAATAATTTATTGTGTAACTCATTTACTTCTTAATTACAACTAAGGATTGATCCTTTGGAATTATTCTAAGTAAGAGCATTTCATACCTTTTTTTCTTTAAACTTAGAATTGTTCTACACTGAAAGGGCTCATGTCCGAACATTGAAGGTTCTTGACCAAGTGTTCTATCAGCGAGTGTCCAGAGAAGGAATTCTGTCACCTTCAGAATTACGGAAGATTTTTTCAAACTTGGAAGATATTCTTCAGCTTCATGGTAAGATGAATCAGCTCTGATCTTTACCCATACATATCCAATAGAGAAAAGATAGAGAGTATATAATTTTGTAAATTATACATTATTTATGTGCATGTTCACATGCCTGAAATTGTATGTGAACGCATCAGATAAATAAAGAAATGACTGGATCTTTAATTAGATCCTTTACTCCCACAGTCAGTTTGTGTGTGTGTGTGTGTGTGTGTGTGTGTGTGTGTGTGTGAGAGCATGTATGTATGTGTGAAGAGTATAAACACAAGCCTTTAGGTCTAAAGTTAGTGCTTAAACTGAATAATATGAATAGTCAAAATTGCCCTTGAAAATTTCCTGTCAAGTACAGTATATATGATTTTAAAATATGTATCTCTTATAATAATATATACTTAAGTGTATTTCACACATAGTAATATGCAATATTACTGTTAAAACTGTTATTATCCCATGGTGGGATAATTTTAAGGAATTGTTACATTGTCTTGCTTTGAACACATTTTATAAATACACGAGTATTCTACCTGCAACTTTCCCTGAGTGAGTCATGTTGGATTTTTGTAGATAACAGTGGGATACTCCTCACTTTGTAGGTCACTATTTCTGTATGACTCTTAATTTTCAGTCTCTGTCAAAGGTATCACCAACATGTATCAACTCAACACCTAGCAGCCAAATCAGTGAATGCCCTTTACAACTCTGTAGGTCATCTGAGGTTTTACCAACACACATTGAAGAGTTCAGGGCTGATTATGTCGATTACAGTGAACATACATACTTTGAGAGGAACAGGGAACAGAATCACCTGCACTATTTCTACTTAAATTCTTTTTGAGCTGGTTATAGATGGAGTTTTGAGGTTAAATGCATATTTGATGCAACTACCCTGTTTGTAATGTACTAGTTTCGAAAAATGTTGTTTGATGCTTTAGCACTGTTTTTTTTAGGTCAGGCTTACAATATCTAGGTGTATAAGCATTGTATCCAGATTTATATTTAAGGATATTGAAAGTACTGGTGCTTCTCTGAAATTTCTCTGTATGTATGTTTCAAGTACTAGGAATTAAACCAAGGGAACACTGAGCTACAACACTGGCTCTTCCGATTTTTTAAATTTTGAAGCAGTCTTGAGTTGCCCAGGCTGACGTTGAACTTAGGATCAGCCTCATGAGTATCTGAGATTACAGGCATTCACCACCATACCTGGCTTGAAAATTCCTGCTTTGAAAATTTAGGTGCTTAGTACTACCAATAACTCCGCCAAAAATGTGTATGTGTTTATTGATTTATTTATTGATTTATTGATTTAGTTGGGTTGAATGAGCAAATGAAGGCTGTTCGAAAGCGGAATGAGACATCTGTTATAGATCATATTGGGGAAGATTTGCTGAGCTGGGTAAGGAAATTTTATGTTTCTTTTCAGTGGTTTTATAGACACTTATTGATCGGATCCAGTGTTAAGTAACAAGTCTTTCCAAATAAACAGAATCTCCATTTGCAAAGTTAATGTAAAGCTGGAAAGGGTAGAAGTATGTGGTTTTGGTTAATATGTTCTAATCAGCATTGAAACTGAGTGCTCTATGTCACTGAAATAAAGATTCTAGTCTTTGTGTTTTAAAGAAGAGAGTAAAATGGATCTTGATAAAAATAATACAGAATTTTAACCATCTTCTATCGTCTAAATCGTAACTGTATAACACACAGTTATAGATCCAGAACTTCCATCATAATAATAGGAAAAAGGGTTTGTTACGTTCTGTCTTTCTGCCTTGGTCAATGTATAGAATAATGCTGCACAACGTGCTGAAACATAGTAGCAATGAAAAAAAGACATGGCTTCTGCCCTTAAGAGCTTATAATTAATGGAAAAACGTTCTCTTGATTATTTAAAATGTGGTGAGTATAACAAAAAGGGAATACAAGTTGTATGGCACTATGTAGCAGAGAACCCAAAACTAGACCATACAGAAAGCAATTGATTTAATTTTTTTGCTGGGGATTTAGCTCAGTGGTACAGTACATGCCTGACAAGTGCAAGGTCCTGAGTTCAATTCCTGGTACAAAAAACAAAACAGATTTATTTTTTTAAAAGTTAACAAGTACTGTATAGTTAATAATAATTAATAATGTTGAGGTGTATGGTTTAGTTCTCAGAATTTTAACACAGGCCAAACAAGTATGGTTTAGATATGGCTACAGAAATTCACTTTGTTTTGTATACACTACTTCAGGAAATGCCACAAGATTTTGATAACGCTATAATTACAGCTTTAAAAAGAGAAAAGTCTAGAAAGTTAACTAATACATTCTTCATTTTACAGGTTTCTTTATCTTACTGGTGACATCATAGTCTAGAATCACCTAATCTAATAGCATGTATCTTTTTTAACCACTTGACTCAAAACAGGAGCAAGAAATCATAATCCAGTCTTACTTTCATTTATTACATTTTTGAAAGCATTTTCTATCCTAAGCCTACTTTCACATTATTGTTATTAAGAAGATTTAACTTCTTTGAAAAATTCAGCTTACTGAATGGCTTCTCTCAGTAATGTGGCTTGTCTTGTTTCTTAATCTCAGTGTAGCAATGAGAACTAGAACTGAATTTTGTTGACTTGACAGCATGCTGCTAACTTGAAATAGGACATTGAAAGTTTTGCCCATGATTTCCTTTTATAATAAGACATCAGTTTCCAGGTCCTACTTAAATTATTAAGATAGTGCACCTTGATTTTTAAGCAGGTTCATTTGCCTCTCCTATAAAACAGTGGGCAAGTTTCAAGTGCAGTACATCATTAATAAGATACAAAGTGCAGTTGGTTCTCTTATCACAGTTCATTAGGCTGCATAAATGTACTGGCCAAATAAAGCAAAGAAACCTAAGAAGAGAGGGAGACAAAAGATTTTCTTCAGACCATGTAAATAGAAGTGTATTCTTGGCTTACATGGTATACTTATGAAAAGTTGAGAAAACACAGAATGAACTAACTAATCTGGTTTATTAGCTGTTACATAGCAAAAGTTAACTCATAGGGCTGGGGATTTAGCTCAGCGGCATAAGTGCTTGCTTTGCAAGCGTGTAGTCATGAGTTCAATCCCCAGTACAAAAAAAAAAAAAAAGTTAACTCATGGGAACGCATGGGCCAGAAATCCTAGAATCAAAAATCATAAATAGTCTTTTAGATTTATTCCTGCTCTTGTTAGTATTTTTTTTTTCTTTTCCGTGGTGCTAGGGATCAAACGCAGGGCCTTGCACGTGCTTTGTATATGCTGTCAAACTAAGTTACACCTCTATCCCTTCTTGCTGTATTTAGAAAACAGTTTTGAAGAGTTTTTTTTCCCTTATGTTGGTCCATTAGGATCACCTTACATATACTTAAACTGCTTGTAAAACTATTGTACAATTACTTGGGGTGGGCAGTGTTATTTTCTTTTGTTAACCCAGCTGCTCCTTGCATTTGTGTGATACTTCGATTGACTAATATATCAAAAATGCTTACAGCCTTATCTCTCAGTGTGTCAGGTTTCTTATTGATTCACCTATTTACTTATACAGTGTTAGGATGGAACCCAGGGGCTTGCACATGGCAGGCAAGTACTATACCATTGAGCAACATCCCCAGCCCTACTGCCATGTTTTTAATAGAATAAGGTTACACATTGGTCTATTAAAGTATACTTCACATGCAACCTACTTGAAAAACAAATTTATCTTCATATATAGTACAAAGGACTTCTTATAAATATCCTCATTTATAAATTTTTGGGAATGTGGCTTTAAGTGAAAGATTATATGGAAAATCTGTTGGTAAATTTTAAAGCAATAATTTAAACATATAAAAAGTTTTATTATTAAAGTTAAATTATTGCTTTATATTAAACATATAAAGCAATAATTTAAACATATTAAAAATAGTTTATTTTTCTTAAAAGCACACCTTATAACTGAAGCACCTGTTAGGTGTTTCATGATGTTTTAAAATCATGGCATATGCAAACTTGAATTTAAAAATTAAAAATGTTAGTAAAAAGTATAATTTTTAGCTAAAAGATTTCACAAGCTCATGAATCTCCCCTGTCCAGCTCCAGCCTCTTTACAGGTGTGGTAGCAGTGTCTGGCTTTATTTCTACCCTGTTCCTAGTCATAGCACATTGCACAGTGAGTAGGGAGGAAAAGCCAGTATTCCACGGATTTGCTTCCAAAAGCAGTAGAAGAGTAATTTTTATAAAGATGTCAAGAGTCTGTGGACACAAATTTAATATCATTCTTTGGGGCATTTTGTATCTCACTTTCTCCAACCTTTCTATCTTTTTTTTTTTTTTTTGGTACCAGGAATCGAACCCACAACCTCGTGCTTGCCAGGCAGGCACTTAGGCCGCTGAGCTAACTCCCTGGCTAACCTTTCTATCTTAATTTACAAGTGATATAGGCTACAAGATAATAAGTTAAAGTAGGTTACCAGGAAAGAGGCATTGGTACTTAACGAGAGAAGGTCTGGCTGTGTTGGGGTGAGGCCTTTTAAGTGAAGAGCCATTGTTAGCTGTACATGAATACACAGCTTTCTATTTTTTGTCACTCGAGAGTATTTCCTAGAGTGTTGAAAGGATTGCGGTTGTCTCACATTTTGCTCAGCCTTCTGTTTAAGTCTCCTTCTGTATTGTTTCTTTGCATTCTTGGCACAGTTCAGTGGACCAGGAGAGGAGAAGCTGAAACATGCTGCTGCTACATTTTGCAGTAACCAGCCTTTTGCCCTGGAAATGATCAAGTCTCGTCAGAAAAAGGATTCTCGATTCCAGACTTTTGTACAAGTGAGTTGAGTGAATCACATAAGAAAATAACGAATTTTTATCAATTATAGAATGAACTTGGGGAATTTTGATGTAGAATGTCTTTCATAAGGATTACATTTGTGTTATTTTAAAAAGCCATGCATTATCTTTTAAATTACTGGAAGGCATAAAGATGATTTTTGAATGATGAATAATAATAAAAAATTTATCTTTATTAAAATACTTGACATAGAAATCCATGTACCATGAGAGTTTTGTCTGGAAATGTGGCATTTATATTGTTAAAAAGGTATTGTTAAAGTATGAAAATGGGTGTGTACCCAGGGAAGGTTATAACAGCAGTCATACTTGTGGGAGTAGGATTATATATTGATACTGGTAAAAGTCTGTGAAGGTGATCCACAGGCCACATCCATCCTGTTGCTTGTTTTTGTAAATAAAAATTTTATTGCAACAAAGTGTGTTTGTTTTTTATCTTGTGTAACAAATTAGTATAATGTGGCCATTTAATGTAAATTTATCATTGCAAGCTTTGGTGGTTGAGGAATATTACTGCAGTTTAGCTAGAGCCTCCTCTTCAGAGTTTTACCAAGTTGAAATCAAAGTGTCAGCTACAGTTGCAATGTTCAACTGTAGCTGACACTACAGAGTTGGGGCCTCTTAAGATCCGTAGTTATTACAAGAATTAATATCCTTGTAAATATGTAACTAAGGTCCCTAGCTTTCTGCTAGTTGTCAGGGAACCAGTCTTGGCTCCTAGGAAATGCCCTTATCTTAGTGCCTGCTTAGGTGATTTACAGGTAGACATTTGCTTTATTTCAGGCTAGCAGGAATGCATCTCCCTAGCCCAGATTCTTTCTTTTAAAGGCTGCTCTGAAAATCAGGCCTACCCAGGATAGTCTGCTTTTGGATTAACTAAATCAAAGTCAACTGATGATAAACTAGTATAAGAAGGATTCCTTACCATTCTCTCCTACTTGCAGATTTCATCCACACTTAGTAGTATGGGATTATATGGGAGGTACACACCAGAAGGTGGGAATCTCACAGGCCATTTTAGAGTGTTTTGTCTTTAAATAAACAGAGCCATATTCAGTTATGGATTGTCTGTGGCTGTTCATTTGTGGATTGTCTGTGGATCGTGCTAAACAGCAGAGTTGAGTAGTTGTCCTGGTCTGCAAAGCCTAAATATTTACAAACTCAAATGTGACTGAAAAGTTTGGAGCCGCTTGACAGATCAACCTGCATATCTAGACTGGCGAGCTATTGTGTCCACTTGGAATGACATACAATGAATTGTTAACTTTTGGTAGGAATGCCAGTCAAGAAAATGTGCCTGCATTTGCTGAGTAGAGGAAGATAAAGCTGTTTTAACACACACACAAAACAATTCTTAGAATTCTTTATGGTTGCTCTGTCCTTGCTTACACAGATAGCAGAAGTCACTGGTTTAGTGTTAAAGGCTGCCTTCCTCTAGAATGTGCTTTAAAAAGGCAAGCAGACGTATTGTGTGGAAAGATATGTCTTAGTGTTTTAAAAAATTGAATACATGATATATGTTAGATAGTTATTGTCCTAATAAGAACTATAGGTTCACTTACTGCACTTTAATTTCAGGATGCTGAGAGTAATCCGTTGTGTCGTCGTCTTCAGCTGAAGGATATCATTCCCACTCAAATGCAGAGGCTTACTAAGTACCCACTTCTTTTGGATAATATTGCAAAATACACAGGTATATCATTCTCACTGAAATAAAAAGGCTAGAAATAAACACCAAACAAAAGTATGTCCTGGGCTTGGGGATTTAGCTCAGCGGCATAAGTGCCTGCCTGGCAAGAGCGCAGTCATGAGTTTGATCCCCAGTACCAAAAAAAAACATGTCCTGCTAACCAGTCTATCCCAGCATGTTGGTGCCCAGAATTGGATTTCCAAATGGTGTGACAGAATTTTATAACAAGATATAATTTAGTCTCTTTCAGCCTGTTTGATTTAATATACTCCATTGAAAACACAACACAGTGTAGCAAACTGGATCATGGGCCAAATCAGGCACTGCCTGTTTTTGGAAATAAAGTTTTATTAGAATTCAACCATATTAATCTATTTACATCCTGTCTTTTGCAACTTTTCACACTATAATGGCAGAGTTAAATAGTTACAACAGAGGCCATTTAGCCTGAAAAGTATAAAGCAGTTATCATCTAGGCTTTTGTAGGAAAAGCTTGCCCTAGCATATATTTTTTTCATTGAAGAAGGTTAATATTGGGCTGAAGAGGTATTTTTTATTTTTATTTATAGATACTATTATTATAATTATGTATTTTTTAATCAAACAAATGCATTTATAATTCCAGCTCTCCTGTTCTGAATACATGAGGTGAATCTGAGCTTCTCACTTGAGCTTTAGGTTCTTGTACTTAGTTCTCATTAATATTATGCAACCAAACTGCTGTTCCTAGTGCCTCAGAATTTGAATCATAACCAGACAATTTAAAATTACAGCATCTGGAAAAATAAGTAGTTTTACATTTATGCATGTTAATTTTTTTTAGTTTACCTGCTCAGTATGGCTGTACTGAGTTATAGACTGGATTATAATTTGGGATAGTCTGGTTCTGATTTCTTTAGATTATAGAAATGATACAGCCTCAACGTATTTCAGTGAACTTCATCTTAATGATACAAATGTTACAATCTATTTTTTTAAATACAATTTTAAATTCAGAGAAACTTATTTTGTAATTGAGTTACTTAAAAAATATTGTCTAATGGGGTCACTGGATATAATCATGTAAGCTCTGAATTGTGAAATTCCAGAAACAAAAATGGGCCCCACTTGTATATCTTACATAGTGAATAAGACTTGCTTCCTGGAATGTGTAACACTGTGACCCCACTATTTCTGTAACACTTCCTGGATTTAGGATTCTATAGTAAATCTTTTTCTTTTTAAAAATGATAATTATTGTTTTAAAGTATTACTGTGTTTTCCCAAAAGTAAAATCTAACTGGAACATAAACTTCAGCTGTAATTAATAGCTGTTGATTACTATGGTGATAGCCGATGTCATGAAGAAGATTCTGCCTCACTGTTCCGTTGTACAGTAGTTAGTCTATAATGGCCAGTGAGACAAGGGTAGGCTGATTGGAGCTGGTGTTTTTTTTAATCTCTAGTTAGGTCTTATTTGGGGGGAAGCATGAGTAATCAAAATCTCACCTGTCCAAAGACTTCCTGAGTTGAGACTCTGCTGTAAGTTTTAACTGATATAGAAATATTTAGGGTCTTAGTATGTACTTATAACTGTTGAAGTAAAATGAAATTTCCTATGTGTATTTTGCTAATTTTCTTATTTCACATTTTGGGCTTTATTCCCTTACTTAGACTGGCCAACAGAAAGGGAAAAGGTGAAGAAAGCTGCAGATCACTGCCGTCAGATATTAAACCATGTCAATCAGGCTGTCAAGGAGGCAGAAAACAAGCAGGTAAAAAGGGAAACCAAGAAGGTACAGGACAGTGTTGAGAATATTAAGTTAGTAATATCTGGAACCTGAAATAATAATTAAAGTGATCATTACATAATTGATGCACAGGGCATTTGTTAGCTATTCATGTAGTATGTGAGTCTAGATATATTTGTGATAGAATATCAGAGCCGTATTTTACTATTTTGAGTATCTCTAGGTGTTTGTTTACACTTTCTTTACTGTGTGCATTCAACAGATACTTGTAGAACATACGTGGTTCTATTTAGAGGGACTGGACATAGGGTGGTTGCGAAAATGAGCCCACTCGCTGTCCATGTTGAGCTTGTTTTCTGGCAGGATAGAAAGGCATTTAACAGATTGTAGTGCAGGTGTTTTTCATTAGCTGCGATAACTGCTATCAAGGAGAATTCCAAGATACTGTTAGTATCTAACTGGGTGGCCTAGCTGAGTTTGGGGGTGTTAAGTAGTGGTCATCAGAAAAGCTCCCTTCAGGAATCAACATTTTAGGCAGACTCTAAAGGATGAGTAGAAATGAACCTAAACTGTGTGGAAATGAGTAACACAGAGGTAGAGGATCCACTGTGTACAAAAGTCCTGTCATGCAAAAGAAGCATGTCCTGTTTGAGGGACTGAAATACAAATGAGTGTAGAATGTGCTTCTAAAGTGTGAGTGTCATAAGAAGAGGTAAGTTAGATTAGAACCAAATTATACAAGGCCCTTTTCACCATGATAAAGACTTGATTTTTATTCTAAAAGCAGTAGGAATTCACTATAGACATTGAAGGTGTTCACAGTCTCACTGTATCACTCACATTGTTCTTTGGAGAGTAGATTAAAGGGTGAAGATAGTGAATGGGAGAACCTAGTCATGTATGTGTTAGCAGTGCAACTAGAGAATAGCAAAACTGGAGAAGTATTCAGGGGCTAAGATTGGCAGGACTTGGTGTTTGGCTCAGAGAAGGATTTGAGAAGAAGTGGTATCAAGAGTAAATCCCCAGCTTTCTGGCTTGCGTGTGTGGATGGACAGGAGACTTTCAGATTTGTGGGGAAGACGGTGATTTTGGTTGGGGATTTCAGGTGGAGATGTGCAGGAAGCAGTTAGCTGCGTGGGTCCACCCTCAAGAGAACTAGTCTGAAGATAGAAGTTTAGTATTGTGACTGGGCATAGTGGCCCATGCCTGTTATCCCAGCGCTTGGGAGGCTGAGGCAAGAGGATCACTGTGAGTTCAAGATCAGCCTGACATAATGAATTTAAGACCAGCCTGAACTACATATTGAGACCCTGTCTCAAAAAACCAAAACCAAGAACAAACAAAAGCAACAACAACAAAAAGAAGATTGTGAACCTATGAACATGCAGTGGTATATTGAACCTATGGACAATGGGTGTAGTTTTTTAGGAACTGAATATGATAATGACTCTGTTAGGGAAACTGTAGAAAAATATTTACTTTCAAATTTATTGTTTGGAGTATAAAATGATAAAATCCAAGAGGGAAATTTGGCAATGTTTAAATGAAAATGTACCTGCCACTACTTCTACTTTTTGATCCAGCAATTCCATTTATAGTGATTTTACTCAAGAGAAATGAAGATTTATGTCCACAAACAGACTTATACAAGAGTGTTTATGGCAGCTTTATTCAAGACAGCCAAAAGCTAGACACAGCCCAATAATTTATCGCAGGAAAGTGGATAAACCAACTGTGGTATCATCATAAAATAGAATGCTATTTGTGATAAAAAGAAATGACTCTCACTAATATACTGAGTGAAAGAAACCAGACATAAAATAATGCATATAATTCTATTTATATGAACTTCCAAGAGGCTGAACTAATCTGTGGCAGAAAAAAATTAGAAAAATGGTTGCCTGTAGAGATGGGGGAGTAGAGATTAACTGGAAAGAAGTACAAGAACATATTCTAGGATGTTCTGGTAATTTTTCATATCTTGATAGGATTGAGTTATCAAGATGTAAGCATATGTCCAGATTTGTACAAAGACTTTAAAAATATATATTTCACAATATGTAAGGTGTCCCCTCCCCCCTGTACCAGGAATTAAACCAGGACCTTGCACTTGCCAGGCAGGCTCTGTGCCACTGAGTTATATCCCTGGCCAATCATGATTTTGACCTTTAAAAACTGTAAACAGATATTGAATTCTTGTTAATGATATGCTGCAGTGCTTAGGGTTAGAATGTACTTAGGTCTGTGATTTATTTTGAAAATGTACACAAAAAATAACATGTTGGGTAGGTAGAAGGATGAATAGATGGATAGATATGTAATTAAATATATCAATGTGTGTGTAATAGATGTATCTGATAGGTATTCATTACACACATTCAAACTTTTCTGTGTATTTAGAATTGTTTATGGTATTTGGGAAGAATACACTACCCTTCAATACAACAGTTCTTCTAGAAATCTACAGTTGTATCTACACAAGAATACAGGACATCTTAGTAGAGTTTGTTATTGGAGAAGTTTGGAATTAACTGATTTGTCTATCACTAAGATGTAGTTAAATTATAATTCATTCACAGTTAAGTACTATGTAACTATTAAAAACAAAAGACATGTCTCTGAGGGTTCTAATGTGGAACAGTCTCCCTCTCTCTCTACCTCCCTCTCCCTCTCTCTCTCTCTCTCTCTCTCTCTCTCTCTCTCTGTCACACACACACACACAGAGACACACACACACACACAGGAAGATATATGTGAATTTATTAATCTACCATTTGGATGGGAAATGGGTGTAGGAATACCATAGAAACCCATAATCTTATCCCAAGTTGTTTGAAAAGGGTTCATGTATCCTTTTGAACACTTTTCAGCACACACAGAGATCAGTGTACTTGAATATGGATACATTCTGTTTGCCTAAGATTTTTCTTGGAGGCTGCTCAAGAAATGGATCTTAGTGATTCCTTTAGAGAAAATTGAGGAAAATTGAAAGGAGACTTTTTATTGTATGCTTTATATTACCTACTGAATGTTGTACTCTGTGACTGATATACATATTTAGAAAGTGAGTATAAACAGTTAGTAGCCAGAGTTTGAAAAGAGGATTGAGAAGGGACTGCAAAAAAGAAAAAACCAGAAGTGTAATATCACCACAACCAAAGAGATGATATTTAAGAAAGTGTGAATTATTAGTCAAGCTGGATATCTCAACAAGCTCAGTAAAATGCAGATTTAAAAATATCCATTGGTTCAGAAACAGATTTTCATGGGCAAAGCAATGACCATGACTCCATCTTACCTACTTTTCAGCGCTTAGAAGATTATCAGCGTCGCCTTGATACGTCCAATCTGAAGTTGTCAGAGTACCCAAATGTTGAGGAGCTCAGGGTAAGAGATGGTCTAATCATAATTTTAAAAAATAAAATGTACTCTGCAGATTATTAGTAGGATAATAGTAGGATTAGTAGCAGATATTAGTGGGAATATCCATCATCTGAAGGAGTTCTACATCATGTATTGCTTATATTTATGATTTTATTCTGACTTTATATGTCTTACCTGTATGATGGTTACTTTTGTCTTGTTAGAAGTATTTTGTGAGAAGCTAACTTTACATGGTAGCATCTGTCAGGAAACTAACAAACACTAGTCATTAGTAAATTTAATTTTACTGTTTCCTGTTGCTGTTTACTACCAACACTTTCCATATCACAAATGAAGTAAGTGATTCTTTTTCCCTGTTCTTGAGAATCATGAAAAGTTGAAACTATTATAAGAATGATAGTAAAATATTTACTAATTCCACTTCCTGTACTTGGGCTTTGTATCATAAACTTTTTAGTATTTTAAGTTTCTTGCACCATTTTTCTAGGTAGTTCTAGCAGACTTGGTGTCTTTTTAAAATAAATTTCTATCTCCTGTATAACATTTTATCAAAAAGCATGCTAAACAGCTGCTCATGGTGGTGCATGCCTGTATCATTAGCACTGTGACGGGAAGATCAAAATTTTGGGTCTGGCCTGGGCAACTTAATGGCTTAGCTAGACTTTGTCTCAGACAATAAAGATATGCAGGGATGTAGCTCAAGGTCAGGGTGCTGACTGAGTTCAATCCCCAGACGGGAGAGGGGAGAGCATTTTAAGAAATGTATCCTGTTAACTTCCAAAAACTGAGGTTTTTGTAGTGCTACTTATGCTAAAAAGAAAAAGATTTTCTTACTAGTAATTTATTGGCATGAAGAGTAAGCATGGGCTTTTTGTGTTGAATGCTATTCTTTACAACTTCCTTTAGAATTAGAACTACAGGATGCAGAAGGCTCTTATAGACAAAGCCGCATGGTGCATCTTCCTGATCCTAAGGCATGGGTTGGGAATGTAGTGGCTGAGTTTTTGTAGCTGCATTTTCACAAGCTATTATCATCTGTTTTAGAGTGAGATTTGGAAGGTGGTACTCGAGAATGTTTTTCTGCAAGATTGCCTTTTTTTTTTTAAAAGACTTTTTGCAGGTTACTTTATTCTACTTTCAAAACAGATTGCAGTAATAGTTGAATGTAAGTGGTATTTTATATTAAGAATGTTTTGAAAAGAGATCAAATTTTATGGAAAATCATCTTACTGAGTGCTTGGAAATCATCTCACTGAGTGCAATACTCTTTGGCAGAATTTGGATTTAACAAAAAGGAAGATGATTCATGAAGGTCCATTGGTTTGGAAGGTGAACAGAGACAAGACTATTGGTAAGTCAGATTTGTCTGTCAGATTTGGGGAGGGGGAGAAGGGAAAGATAGGAAAGTTCTTTTTTGCCAGACAGAAAAGAAATGCCCATTCACAATTTGCAGTATACTAGTTAGCAGTGCTACTTTATGTTATTTAGATAATTATAGAAAATCTGCTTGTGTTATTTTGTATTATCCAAAGGATTAAATATTTATTTAGGAATATAGCAGAAAACTTTGTTATGAATCACTCCTATTTGTATGAGTCTTTGTAGTAAATTTTCTTTAAGCCAGTAACTCGCAACTATCTTTGGTGAGGGACCATTGTTTTTAATTCTTATTGGTCGCAAACTGACAATAAAAATGAATGAAATTAGTTTTTAAATTATTAGATTTAAAGAAGTAAAATTTCTCCATCAAATTGTTAAAAAAATACATTTCAATTTCTGTACTTTCCACCTTTTCTGTATTTTTATTTCTAGATCTGTATACATTATTGCTGGAAGACATTCTGGTACTGTTACAAAAGCAAGATGATAAACTGGTGTTAAGGTGCCATAGTAAGATTCTGGCATCTACAGCTGATAGCAAACACACATTCAGTCCTGTCATTAAGCTGAATACAGTGCTGGTTCGACAAGTGGCAACAGGCAAGTATGTTTACGAGGATGCTAACCTTCAGACCCAGCGTGTAGCTCCTCAGGTACTCAGTGGTGCTTATGTAGCACAACTGGTAGACTTTTGTTACTTTTTTTATACTTAGGCAAATTGTGAAGTTTATTAAAACCAAATTGAGCTAGGTATGGTAGTATACGCCTATAATCTCCGCACTTGAGAGGCTGGGATAAGGAGGCCACTGCAGCTGCGTAGCAAGTTCCAGGCAACCTATACTATATCGTGAGATGCTTTCCTTAAAATAAAAAGCAAAAGGAAATAAAACATTCTGTGAGTTATTTTCTTTTTTTGGCGGGGGTTGTGTGTGTGCTGTTTTCAAAACAGCACAGTTAGGCTGTTTAAGCAGTTTAGGCTGGTCTTGAGCTCACTTTGTAGCCCAGGCTGACCTTAAATTTACAATGATCCTCCTGCCTCAGCCTCCCTGAGTGCTGGGTTTATAGGCATGTGCTACCATGCCTAGCTTCTGAGTCATCTTCTGCATTTGAAAGTTTTTGCAGGAGCTGGGAATTTAGCTCTGTGGCCTAAGCTCTTGCCTTGCAAGTTTGAGGTTGTAAGTTCGATCCCTGATACCCCTAAAAAAAAAGAAAGGAAAAAAAAGTTTTTGCAGTTATTGGGGGTCTATTACATGTGCAAATCATTTATAATACCAGTGAAGATACAGAACTATGAAGTAATTCCTACAAGAAGTCTTTGATTAGAGAAGTGTGTTTTTTGATTTGATGGGGGGAAAAAAATGAAAACTGAAGAAGTGTTTGGCTTTGTCAAGATTAATTCAAATTGGCAAGTTATATTTTAACTGTATCACAATACAATCTTTTAAACTTTGTTAATTTCATAATGGCAAAATAAATTTGTGACCTTTTTTCTCCACTAATCATTGAATATTATTAACTAACAGTTTAGCAGAAGTATAGTTCAAAGAGATACAAAGGAGTTCAGTGTTGTTGTAGTCAAGCATTACAAGGAGAACATGACAATACAATACAGGACACATAATTTACATATATGTATTTTACAATAGTCACCCAAAGATTCAAACATGAAAAATTTCAGGAAATCTGTCCACACACTAAAGACCTAGAGAATCCAGCCGAGGGGCTGGATCCCATGGCAGTAGCCTGCATGAGTTCAGCTGAAGACCTAAGGCCAATGACAGTGCCTCCCACAAGTCCATCTAGAGGCCCAGAGCCCACGACAGTGACTCATGCAAGTCTTTTTCATGGATCTGTGCTGGGAAGGCCCCAAGGTCAGTGGTGGAAGCTAGAAAATCTGTGCCAGCGGGAAAAAAGGTCTTGTGCCAGCGGGAAAAAAGGTCTTGTGCCAGCAGGCTCTGCACTGAGCTAGGAAACAATGCTCAAAGTAAGAACCAGAGCTCCCCTGAAAAGTACCACAGCCATCCTCAGCAACAGTGAGGTCCCAAGCTCCTTCAACCATAAGAACAGCTCAGTTCATATCTGGAAGACAGTGTGATAAGCTTCTCCTGGAGATTGAGCAGTACACCACCGTTCCTTCCGGAGTCAGGAAGCAATGTAAAGACCAGAGCTATCCCAAAGTGAACCGTGGCCACTCAGCAACAACAAGGTCCTGAGCTCCTCTGACAATGAGAACAGCTAAGTTCATATTAGAAAAGAAACTTGACAAGCTTCTCCAGGAGAGCAGGTGGCAACAGGAGGACCAACAGCATCAAACAACACTTCTTCTCCAATTCTCCTTTAAGGTTGGCAACAATCCTTCAGGTGGGCCATCCACCTCAGCACCACGCTGATTCAGTTCAGCTGGTGTTACAAGTTCGCTAGCAGTTATCAATCCACCACAAGTATCTTGGACTCTGACCTGTTGTTTCTGATCTACTGTGAAGTAGTACTTTTTATAGTCTTTGTTTTATTGAAGTATACTATAGATAGTATAACATGATACAACATTTCAGTATACAGCTTGATGAATTTTTAGGAAGTAAACATATGCAACTTTAATCTGAATTAAGATGAGGAATATTAACAATATCCTAGAAATAACGCCCATGGCCTCTGTATATCAGAGTGGTAAGATGAATTTTGTATTTTTTTTCTTCAGATAACAAAGCTTTATTTGTCATCTCCATGTCGGATAATGGGGCCCAAATTTATGAACTGGTGGCACAGACAGTTTCTGAGAAGACTGTGTATGTATTACCTACCTTGCTGTCATTAACAGTTTTATTATCTCATGTATAATATTACACAAATATAACTTTCTTTTATAAGACTCTGAAAATCACAAACAGTATAGTCACCAGGTACCTTCTTCTCTGTCCTTTTAGAGATAATCTCCTAAGGACTTTTGCCTTTTTAGATTGAAGAAGAAATTTTCTACAGAAAAAATTCTCAAAATTTTCAAGTGAAATTTTTAAATGAGCAATGTGTCTGTACTGTTATATTTTTTTTTTATCATTTTACAATCTCTGCCTAGTCTTATGTCGCCAATTCTGGCAGAATTGTGTTTTGTTTTGTTTTGTTTTGTGTTTTGGCAGGGGGGTTGTTTTGTTTTTTGCTTTCTCAGTGTGTTTAAAGGGTATTTCTTTTTTCTTTGTTTTATAATTTGGATTCCTTTCAAACTTCCCGAAGTTGGCAGGACCTAATCTGTCAAATGGCTACATCAGTGAAGGAGCAGTCCACGAAGCCAGTGATTCCGTTGCAGTCACCACCTTGCGAGTAAGTGTTCCTTTGTGTCGTAGCAGGACTATTGTGTAATAGAATTTTTTATGTTTTGTCCGAAGAGAAGTTGATCATTCTCCTGTTGGGTTGAACCAATGTCTGGACATGTGAAGCTCAAAGATCTTTTTCTTCCACAGAGGAGACAATGGTGAAGAAGAATCTCCAAAATTAAAAGTGGAACATCATGGCATTTCAGTCACTAATCTACAGAGTCCCGGTAAATGTCAAAATAAGTTTTCTGTCTGAAATGCAAAGAAACTTTGAAACTTTCGGTTTCTACAGGTTCTAGCATCAGCTGTACTATTTAAGAAACTGTTCTGGAGCCTTCTGTGTGCCAGTATAACCCTACCCTTAGTGTCATATGTTTTACTTAACAGCAGAAGATCACCATAGCTTAGGTGGTTATTATTTTCCAAGTTTCCTGAATGTTCATGTTAGAAGTTTAAAGTTTTGTTAAGATATACTCTGCCTTTTCCATTCCACTGAATAGACAGAGATTTGGGATTAGACTCTCCTTTAATATCATCAAAACCTCAGACTCATTCACTGAGTACTTCTGAAAAATCAGAGGATGTCGATCTCTTCGTGGCTGAGAGACAGTTTGCAAAGGAGCAGCACGCAGATGGGACGCTAAAGGAGAGTGGAGAAAACTATCAGATCACAATCCCAGGTCCACACTTGCCTGTCTCAGAAGAACGCTGGGCATTGGATGCACTAAGGAATTGTAAGTTTTATTTATAACTCATTGCAGGTTTTCTTTTTGAGACAGGATCTCACTATGTAGTTGCTCAGGCTGTCCTTGAACTCACTGTGTAACACAGCTCACCTCACACTCATAGTATTCCTTTTGCCTCAGCCTCCTAAGTGCTGGGATGATAGGCATGTGCCACCACCTCTGGCATTGCAGATACTTAGTAAGCCCAAGAGTTGTGTAACACATTAAAGTGCCATTTAGGAGAATTCTAAAGAAGTGTGAGCTATAACTTTTCCCTTCAAGAAATTTATATTCTGGTGGAGAAGATGACAGAAATTCCTACCCATCCCACCACCACCTTTGAGACAGTGTTATGGGTATGTCAAAAGTGACCTGGATTGGGGTGATCAGAGAAGGGAGACATTAGAGAACCAGAGAGATACAATTATTCTCTTGAAGGATGGATAAGATTCAAACAGATTTGTAGAAGAATAGAAATCATTCAAGCAAGAATAATGATAGGACCAAAAACATAGACAGTGAGATAAAGGGTACTGTTGAGAGTGCAGTGAGGCTACCCGCTGGATGCTATGAGTGAAAAGAGTGTGGAAAGCTGGGAAGATAGAAGATACACTGTTGAGCCCAGCTGTGGCGAACTTTGAATACGAGACTATGGGCTCTGTACTTAGAGTACATGTCAGTGTTAGGAGCCTTTTCAGAACTGTGTGTGCCCTTCTAATTCTCTTTTGGACATCATAATATTTCTGCCAGAGCTCAGTTTGCACATACACACTCTGTTAGCTCCCTCTGTGCCCTCTAGCCTAGTTCAGAATCACTAGCAAGCACGGGAGGCCAGCATTATCTTCAGGCGTAATGAAGTAGGGAAAAGTCTGAAAACAGTTGTTCTAGCTATAGAAATCCACTGGAGGTTTTAAAGCCAGGGCATGACTAATGAAAAAAGATTATTTTAGCTGAGAGCTACATAAGGATTTTAATGGAAAGGGAGCTGGAGTGATACACTTACTGTGTTATCATAGTGGTCCAGGTTCAGTACTGAAAGGGTTTAGACTAGAATGATTTTGGAATCAAAAGAGGAGTCATCACATATTTAGAACAGTTGACTTACTTGGATATGAGGGCAAAGGAAAAGGAATATCTAGAGATAATTTCATTATTCTTGTTGGAAATAAGAGTCAGAATGGACCATTGCTGCCTCCCCTACCTTTTGTTTGTTTTTGTTTTGGTACCAGGGATCAAACTTTTATGACCTGTCACTTGCCAGGCAGGCGCTTGTGCTGCTGAGCTAAGTTCTCAGCTTGCTTTCCATTGTAAAACATTGGATTAAGATTAAGATAATGAAGGACAACCCATTCAAGGGGAAGTGAGTAGCAGAAAGTTGGAATTTTAAGACTGACAAGATTAGAAAGAGAAATTTGCCAAATCTGTAAAGATTCATGGCATCTTTCTTTAAGTGAATGTAGAACAGAAAGACAGAGGATCAGACACTCAGACCTATGTAGAAACTGTTTACCTAAAGAAACGTAAGTTACAAATCAAGCCTGGGATGATACTAAGGAGTTGGTTGTTTAAAGTCTATCTTTTCTAGATTTTCTTGAATTAATAGGCTTAGTGATTTCTGATGGTTTGACTATGTTATCGTAGAGCACTGTCACCGGGTAAGTGACCTCAGCATGAATTTAGCTCATTCAAAGTTTAACTGGTTCTAAAGAAGCTGTGCCACCAGTAAGGTAGTTATTTTTTAAAATACTGGTGAATATCTCCTCATTTTTTGAGAGTATATATATTACTGCCAATCCCTGGAATTAAATTTTATTACAAAGCAAGTTTATTCTCGCCACCATTTTAGGAGATTCTTGAGTTACTATAAATGATTAAGTATTCTATATGTCTAATGAAAATGTGGGGAAATGCCAATTCCTACAGTGTTTGCATCTAGAAAACACTTCAGCTTTTTTGTCTAGCTTAATACAAGCTTTTAGCATCCTTACATCCCTTTAGACTGTTATTTCAGTTAATTCAGAAAATTAAATATGACATGGTGTTGGTATTTGGGATTCTAAACAGAGGAGCACTTACCCACTTAGGATGCTTAACTCTTATCAGCTCTAGTTTAATGTTAAATGCTCGCTGGAAGATTTCATTTCATTTTTCAAAATAAGTGATTGTATAAGATGAGTATTTTGGGACTAGGGATGTAGTTCAGTGCTAGAATGCTTGCCTAGCATGGGTGACATTCTGGGTTCAGTTCCCAGTACTGGAAAAAGAAAAAGGTAAAAGATTAATATTTTTATTATATTGTCAAGAGATACATAGTTTAAAAATTGATTGTCAGCTGAGCTAATCTTGGCAATCTAAATGTGCTTTTCTTTTTTCCTTTGCTCTATTTTTTTCCTTTGTCTCCTGCCCGGACTTGTAGTGGGTTTGTTGAAACAGTTACTGGTACAGCAACTGGGTTTGACTGAGAAGAGCAATCAGGAAGACTGGCAGCATTTTTCCAGATACGGGACAGCCCCTCAGGAGGCTCAGGCCGACCGTGGGGTCCAGCACTCGGAAAATACTAAGGTCTGTCATTCTGCCGAAGGGCAGGTGCCCTTTAGAACTGGAGCTGGTGACACTGTAGGTTGTTACAGTTCACGGACTTCAACTGAATCTTCTGCTCCACCTGATTCAGTGGTACTGGCACCCCAAGATAGCCAGGCAAGTAACATTTTAGTAATGGACCACATGCTTCTGACCCCAGAGATGTCTACTACAGAGCCAGAAGGGGGTCTTGATGAGAGTGGAGAGCACTTTTTTGATGCCCGTGAAGCACATAGTGATGATAATCCATCAGAAGGTGATGGAGCAGTTAAAGTGGAAGAGAAGGACATTAATTTACACATCTCAGGCAAGTTTCTTTACGTTTAAATTTTTATATTGGTCATTGTTAACTGTCCTGTGTACTGGGGTGAATACTGTTTCAGTATCTAAGGCATTATTTGTGTGTATGTCTCTGTGTCTATAGTATTAATGTATTCCTTCATACAATAAATTACTGGATCTACTATATCCCAGACCTCATCCTGGAGTCTGGGAAATAGAGAATTAAATAAAATGCAAAAAACTCTCCTATTCTCAAGAACCATAACTATCCTTAGGGGAAAGGGTAATAATAAGAAAACAAGCAAATGTCAGTATTAGCAAGAAAGTAAGTCAGACTGCAGGGGCCGAGAGTGATGAGGGCAGTCAGGGACCTCAGGGAAGTAGGCCTTTGCTGAGCAGAGATCCCTGTGGATGCCTGGGAGCAGTGTCTCAGCAAGAGCAGAGGGTAGCCACATGTCACAAGCAAGCTCATTGGGGTTAGGGAACGCAGAGTGGGGAGAGAGTAGGAGGGGACCAGATAAGAGAGGTAATCGCTAGGGAAGTGAGTGGTGGCCAGATCATATAGGGACTTCCAGATTTCCAGCTTTGAACCTTTGAAATGCTAACCAATGTGAAATTATTCAGGAATTACCATGAAAGTTTACCAAGTTTAGCTTTAACCTGAAGTAAGAAAATTCTGATAGACTTAAAATTTTGTAGTTGAGTTTTCCTTCTTTTAGTAGCTTTTCCTGTTATCAGTATATAAGCCTGTTTTTTGATTTCCTAATGTCAGCACTAATCTCATCAAAGCATTCTGTCTTCATCAATAGGAAATTGCTTGATCCTTGATGGCTATGACACAGTGCAGGAGAGCTCCACAGATGAGGAGGTTGCTTCCTCATTTACCCTGCAGCCTGTGGCAGGCCTCCCCTCCATGGACTCTACCTACCAGGAACAATATTCTCCTCAGAGTGCTCATTCTGATGGGGCAGGTTCACCATTCATCCCAGAATTCCTGGTCCAGCGACGCTGGGGAGCTATGGAAGATTCCTGTTTTGAGATCCAGACTCCCTCCTCTTGTGCAGATTCTCAAAGCCAGATCATGGAGTACATTCATAAGATAGAGGCTGACCTTGAGCACTTAAAGGTACCGTATATTTGCATATCCATAGTACTTAATCATAACAAACAAACTTAGTTGAACAAAACTAAGGAATATTAAAATGCTGATACTGGTAGACTTGTCCAGGTTTTTGTGCTTTATAGGTTTTTTTTTATAGTAAGCTTCAATAAAAAGCTAAGGTGCACACTGTTTATCTTGTGATATATCATATGCAGAGAAAAAGTTGTACCTCTGTAAATGTCTATGTATGTTTATAAATTTAAGAATGTAAAAATGGCCTGTAACCCCAGCCACTTGCAGAGGCAGGAGAATTGTAAGTTCCAGCCCAGGCTGCGTAGTTCAAGGCCAGCCTGAACTGCATAGTGAGACCCTGTCTCAAAAAACAAACAAACAAAAAAGCCCAATTGTAAAATGCTCAGGCAGTCATCAGATGACTTACACAACAAGTGAACCTCGATAGGTTTGTATAGTTGTGAATTTAGGCTGGGAAATACTATGACTTGCTGTAACCTATTATAATCTGTGACTCACTAGGAAATGCTAGTAGTTTCCTAGGTGTCATGACAGACAGAAATTGGCTTTAAAGGGTCCTGCAGTCCAAAAACTTAGACATGAGTGGAATTTTTTATAAATTGGTAATGGAAGCTGTCACTGTTTCAAAAGTGACGTGTGTGGCAGTTTTGAAGAAAAGGACCCTACTAAAAGTTGTCCCTCAGTAGACAATGCTAGAGCTCACATGTTTTTTATCACATTATTTAGTTGGAATGCTTGGGGACTGGTTTAAAAGTGTGGTTTTCATCTTTTTTTTTTAATTTTATTTTAAAAGGGAGTAAAATTAAACACAACAAAACAGAACAGAACAGGACATAAGAAAGCATAAATTTCAAAGCTAGACAACCAGAGATCTTCACTATCTGTCATATTGTCTCTCGTTTTCTTCCAAATGGTTGTCCTTATCTTTGCATATGGAGAGCTCATACTAAATAACATAGCCAATCTTTTCACAAGATGTGTAGTTCACTGGCTTCCACTTGCTAAGCAGGGGGAGGGGGAGGAGGGGACACGGGACAGGGAACAGGACGACATGAGATGTCTGATTCTCAGCCCACACGATCACAGGATCACAGGTGCCCCCCAGAGATGGGGGAGCTCCTTGTTCTCCCGGCACCCCAAGTCAACTGCACCGTGCAGGTCCCGACGTGCCAGGGTCTCTCTCCTTTGGGCTGCCGAAAGTCTGCCACACTCTCAGCTGCCCCCAGAGAGCGGGGGGATTTCCTTGTTCTCCCGGCACCCCGAGTCAACCACACTGTGCAAGTCCCCAGGCACCAGGGTCTCTCTCCTTTGGGCTGCCAAAAGTCGGCCACACACTCAGCCGCCCCCCAGAGTGGGGAAGAGCTCCTTGTTCTCCCGGCACCCCAAGTCAACCGCATGGTGTAGGTCCCAAGGCGCCAGGGTCTCTCCCCTGCAGGCCCCCTAAAGTCTGCCATACTCACCTGCTATTTCTTTCTGATGAATTGACCATTCCATTTCCAAAGTTCTGAAATGGCCAACAGACCACAGAAAGAATTCTCTTTAGGCTCCTGTTTGAAACCAGCAGCTACAGGAATCTGCTGGCCTTGCTTCAGGGCCAGTGGTTTTCATCTTTTAGCTAAAGATTGTTCACGCTTAATTTTTTTAACATCCTATAATAGATTTTCATATGACCATATGTAGTATCATCCAGTGCTGATGAAATGAAATAGCCAGAAGGCCGTTGTGTGCAAGTTGGCTGCATGTAGTTTATGCCATACGACATGAGGCCGTGTTCAGGGTGATTCCGGGGGTAGAGGAATTGCCTTTCCTGCCACCAACACCCCCTACACACACACACACACACACACACACACACACACACACACACACAGACACACACACACTTTTTTTTTTCCCTTGGGAACATTTGAAGCTATTCAAAGAAGAGATAAGGAAATTTATTTTTCCTGTATACATTAAGAAAATTATTAATGGTTAATATTAATGTTGAAATTTGGGTACATGTACCTATAGTATAAAAATGCCTTCTCTCTAGGGCTAGGGATTTAGCTCAGTGGCATAAGTGCCTGCCTGGCAAGCGTGAGGTTGTGAGTTCAATCCCCAGTACCGCCAAAAAAAAAAAAAAAAAAAAAAAGCCTTCTCTCCTACTTTGAACAGTTTTTTGTCTTCTTATTCTGTCCAAATGAAAAGCCCATGGGTTTTATTTTGCAGAAGGTGGAGGAAAGCTACACTCTTCTTTGCCAAAGGCTGGCTGGATCAGCCCTCACAGACAAGCACTCAGGTATGTGAAACTGTGAGCCTCTGACTCTAGAATCATCCTGCTAGAACAGTACACTGAATAAGCTGATTTATTATTCTTTAAAATGAAAACCTGGGATTCCATTTCTTTTCTGTCTTTAAAAACTGCGTGTTTCTAAACATCATATATCAAGCAAAAGCTCTTGTCTGCTGACTCTGCTCTTCCTTCTCGCCCAAGAACTGCAGTTGTCAGTTTCCATGCTACTCCTCTTTTCTCTTGCTCTTCACCTTTTCAAAAGCACAAGCATCAGGGTACCTGATAAATCGTAGGTTCAGTGTGTGATGTGCTGATGCTACCGTGACTCCCCAGTGAGCAGGACCGGTCCTCCTTGGATCCTGCTCTACTTCAGTGCCTCTCCTGACAGTGTCTCCATCTGACTGCGTATGTCTGTGTTTACCGCCACAGTTCATTGCCATTAACCGGGAAACTTGCAGAAGACACTGTTCTGATTCAGAAACAAGCACCTAACTATGCCCGCAGATTTTGTACTTTTTTTTGGAATTTTGTTGTTTGGTTGGTCTTTTTGCATGTTCATTTGTTCGTAACCCAGTTTGCATATATCTTTATTCTTCTCAGATGAAAGTTAGAGCTGAGTGTCCTGGAGGTGACTGCAAGTTGTTGGATTTTGAGCATCGGCGTTGTGTCAACCACATCCTGGCTGCAGTGTGGATGCAGAGATAGTGTGCTAGAGGACCTGCCTGAGAACCACCAGGGATTAACCGTGTCCCGAGGTGCCCGAGCGGGACTAGTTCTTCACAGTCTGGCAGTGGCACTGGTCTGTCAGTGAGGGAGTGTCCATCCCTTCACTCTCCTCTCCTCACTGCTGGGAAGTCATTTTGATTCAGAACAAAAACCAAATGTATAGAGCTTTGGGTGTAGTATATGAAATTGTACTTAAGACATAAAAAAAGAGAAATCAGATGTATTTATTTGACTCATTCCATATTTGAAAGCACATTTTAATTTTTATTTGCCTTGTTTTGTTTTAAGTAGTGAGAGTCTTAGCCTTTTGTATTTAGTACACCCAAGGATCAATTAATTGCTCCTCAAGCCTAGGTCAGGATGGGGTATGAGAAGGTTGGTAGAGAAGTGATACAGAAGAGGAAGCGAGAAGGGAAAGGGAGGAGAAACATCTCACCTTCACTAAAGTCTATGCCATGCCCTCTGCCGCCCAGTGCACTGCTTTTCTGAGGGTGACCCTAAAGGCACGGTGTGCTCTGTAGCCCGTAGGTACAGAGGACTCAAGAGGTACACTGCCCGGGTGACTGAGAATATGTGGGCTTCCCTCCCTGAGGCAGCTGCTTCTCTAGCTGGGATCCACCTTCAGTTAAAAAGAATCCTCCATATACTAAATAGCAGGCACTTGAAAATGGGTGTATTTTCTTCTATTGTCTTTTCTATTGAGGGATGGGATTTGGGGAGGAAAAAAGGAAATTTTTTATTTTCTTGATTATAAATTTGTTATTCTTGGTATTGTTTCATTTTTATAATTATACATTAGACTTTGGCACTTGTGTAAAACCATCCCTGCAGATTGAGCAGGAAGTAAAAGCAAACAAATGGAAGTGCTTCTGTGGTGGTGGGGGTTGCTGAGGAAGGGCGGGATGGGGTGGGTAAAGAGTTTGGGAAGGTATCTAAACTGAATCACTACTGAGTTGAACCATGGCTGTCGTTAGCCACGGGTACTGCTGATTATAAGGCCAGTAAGATAATAGTACCTGGAGGTTTGACTCTAATTTTTTGCACTGATGGTGCCAAAGGGCTCTTCGAGTCACAAGGAGATCCAGCGGTGGAGTGGAGAGAGATGTGATGGAGGAGGCAGAACTGGTTACACCAGCTCCAGAAGCTCTTCCTCCGACTTCCACTGCAGCTCTGTTCACACTGGGCCACGAGTGACCTAAGGAAATGCAGACCAGAATATACACTGGATACTGCAGCACAGTGTTGGTAACTGCCTGCTCTAGGGTGAACAGCAGCATGGGCAGCACCTACAGAGGGCAGATGTCAGAATCATACCTTGAGAACTCCCTTAATTACAGCAGCTGTCCGACTTTCTTTGTTCATTGGGTAAATACTATTGAAGTACTTTGCCAACTAAAACAAAGTCATTTGTTAACCTGTAAATTCTGTTAATAAACAGGAGTTCATCCATTGCTTACATCTTTCAATAGTGCCCGCTGAGTTCTGTGGGTAGTCGGGATATAATTTTATTCTTCCGACAGTCCCCTCAACCCTACCCCAAAAGGGAAGTTTTGCCCTCACCATAAAGGGTAAAGATCCCCAACTTTTATGAACACCACTACAACTTAACAAGCTCATTTATTTGTGTCCAGATTCCTGTTTCTGTCCTTCAAAATTGACCTGTTTTTAGGTACATCAACTTTTATCTTTGTACCTCATCTATCAATTGGAATTATATTTCTAGCCTTAGGCCAAGTATAATTTAATCAGAATGAGATTTAAAATTTTAGAAGCAGAAGCTAATATATAAGCGAAGCTTGGAATTTGGAACTTTCTGTATCTCTTAGGAGAATCAAGTAGAAACCAAATGGTTATATTGTGCTGCTGGAAATAATGTCACTCCCAAGGAAAAGGGTTATATACCTGTAGCCATCTGACACTAAACTACCAGGAGATAGACAGGAGAAAGGTAAATGTAAAAAAGCTTTCCTCTTAACTCCAGACACTACATACAGGTCACTGCATAATTCCCACTCAAAAAACTTGAATGAAGTTTTGTTTGCTCTTCCAGGTTAGCCATTATCTTGTTCTTTGTGATTATTTTTCATTTTTTCTCCTTTGCACTATAACAGCTAACTGAAAAATACTTGGGCTGAAGCTCTAATACTTCCAAATAAATTAGATTTTCAAATGAAACCCCAAGACAAGTTAATTCTGGGAAAGAAAGAAAGGAAAACAAACAAAGACACCATTTTGAGCATTCCTTTTATCTTATCCTAGCTTTTTCCTTTCTCCCAACTTGGCCTTCCATTCCTTCCATTTCATTTTGGCCATTATAATCATGTCCACAAGTTCTCCTGTCTCCCTCACAGGATGATTGAGTTAGATATTTTCCCTGTCTTTGAATGAGACTGGTTCTCATCTTGAAGTGGTTTAAGTTATATGTCCAGAAGTTAGAGTCATCTACTCTTGTGCCAAAGGGTACAAGAAAATGAAAAATAGAGCCTTCCCCAAGCCAGAAAGCCATGTGTTAGCTACGGGAGTGACCTGCAGTGACACTCAGAGCTCTAGTGGGCTTAATGGCTCCTTTGCTGTTCAGTGCCAAATTACATTTTGAGTGTCTCCTTCCTTTTGAGAGAACAGACTTAGGCAATCAGCAAAGCCCCCAAAGTGCTATAATTTGAAGTTATGATTATCATCCTCACCATATATTTTATATACTTTGAAATCAGCTAACTTGAACTGTTAGAGTTACGTTGGCTTTTAGAACTTAGATTGTAAGTATTTATTATATTGCATGGGAGGTATATTATATGAACTTTTTGGCTTTTTTTTCCCCAAAAACAACTTCTAGTGACTACTATAAAGTAAGTCCTGTTTTATTTGTTTCTCACTATGTTTTGGGAAGGAGAAGGAGCTATGATAGTAGAGCGGAAAGGTCCTTTCCTGATATTTAGAAGCAAAAGAAAATAATTATGCCTCTTGCAAGTTGTCATTTACTTGCATCTTTTTTGACATTTTGTAAATTGATGCATTGCCTGGGGAGTCCATATTTCACACTGGAAGCTCTCTTTTGTGAAGTTGCTGTGTGATGGCATTTGGAACTACTAGAGTGTTGGTCTATGTCCTTTCCTACTTGTCATTGAAGACACCACTGAAAACTAGTAAAGAAAACCTCAAAATATAAAATTATCAGGAGCTTACTGCAACTTCCTATGGGTTGATCCCCTGTCCCCATTTTGTTTTATAAGTCATGCTTTTCTGACATTCACCTTTTCCGAGTGAACTGCAGAATTATTCTTTCTTCAAGAATTCCATTTGTCTTACTCCCTATGCCTTCACCACTGAAACTGAGGGTTTTGGTAATAAATTAGGGGAAAAGTGTACCTCCCAGAAGCAAGCCTCCCTGCCATTTCCAGGTGCCAACTGCCAAGCAGATGTACTTCAAAAATGGTAACTGTCATGTGCACACTGTTGGTTATTTTTAATAAGCCTCTTCCTACTAGAACATTTTATTTTCCTTGTTCACCATACAATCATGTACTCTTTAACAGAAATTGCTTTTAAAAAAATCTGGAACTATCTTTAAAAAAAACTTTATTAATAATCATGTATTTTTACTGATCACATTTTGAAATACCTAAAAGACTTTATTGTTCTAATTATCCAAATATACCTTTGTAAAATAGCTCTTTTATGAATTAGCTAATAAGGCTGTATGTCTCTGGAACAAAATATTGGTCATCTAAAAACTTTGTTTTCTGGGGCCTGGGAAAATAGAAAAAATAAGAGTTCAAATATTAAATAAGCTTAAAGGAACCAAGTATGTGACTTTTTATTTGTATGCATTTTTATTGTCTTACACAAATTATTTTAGAAGAGCCAAGGAACTTGTAGCTCATGACTAAGCTTAATGGCAATAACTCTCAAACATCTTTCCGCTTCTTGGAGTATCTTTGCTGTATAATATGTGAACCTCCTCAATAAGCTAGCAGCCAGGATTCTACTAGAAGCAGGGCAACTTTGTTACTGTTTTTAAAAATAGTTTTATTAAGTTACAAATCACCTATCTTACAGTGCAGCCATGCAAAGTGTACACTATTGGATTTTGTTGTATAACACTAATTTTTTAAAATTTTGGTCAGATACATATGACAAAGTTGTCCTTTCACCAATTTTAAGTTTATAGTTTAATAGAATTAATGGGCCAACTTTTATAGCTCACTTGAAGATAACTTTGGTTTAATACTGCCCTAAATGAAAAATAGATTTTTATTGCCCTTTGTATTCCCAAAGCTGAACTTCCTCAGCTGTGAACATTTGTGTGCTCTTATGGAAGCTATTTCAACTCAGAAGGCTCACTGACTTTCGGTGCTTTCTAAATTTTGATTTTGAAATATGAGTTTAATCTGACAATTTTGGGAATAGCATTTTAGTTTTCAGGCTTTCTGAACACATCTGACACAGCTAAGATGTGCTTAGTACCTGTATTTTGTAAGGTCTTTTAGTTGAACATTTTAAAAATTAAGAATATTCAAAAGTTAAACGTTCATCGTCTTATCTCTGTTGGAAATTACCCTAATTTAGTCTTTCTTCTGTTTAAAAGCATAACGTGTATGTCTGATAGAACAGATAATGCTCATATGCTCATATCATTCCCACTTGCTCTTAAATAGCCATCTTTTAACAGAATAGAGAAAATAAAATTGTTGGCCTGTGGGCAGTAAATTCTGCTTTCATTGCTCTAAGCCAGATGATCATTTCACCAAAGGTTTAATACAGACTTCAGATATAACAGGGTCTATCCTGATGTTGGAAAATATATAAAAGTAGCTCTTTTGAGTTTTTGTTGTTGTTTTATTGTGATACTGGGGCTTGAACCCAGAGTCTCCACACTGAGCTACATCCCCAACACCTCTGAAGTTTTAAAATTTTAAGTCACTAAATTGCTAGATTGCCCAGGCTGGGTTTATACTTGTTTGTGATTGCCCTGCCTCAGCCTCCCCAAGTGCTGAGATTATAGGCATGTGCCACCATACCAAGCTAAAGGTTGCTTTTTAATTAAATTTGATGTCTCTTTGATGGCTATCATAAAATATTTCAGGTAAATAGCTAGAAATGTTTCCCATTTTTTCTGTTGTGTCAAGGATAATTCTTACGACATTAAAAATACTCCATCAATTTTAGCAGTCAAGGAATATGTTTGCTTCATGTGTTATTACTAATAAGACAGCATCATTAGTTAAGTACCAGTGAGGACCTTACTATAAGGTGTTTAAGGTAGTTACGGTGCTCACTTTTCCCTCATTGCTTAGAGTGTCTTTGGACTTAACCTATAACTAACACTGCTTTTACAAGCATTGTGTTTTAGTGGAGCTTTATCCTTGTGTATCTGGTCACTTGATTGGGCTTATCTGAATACACACTGATCCAAAACACTAGTTAGTGTACATCTTGGTAATCATAACATTTTTCAGAAGTATCTGTACAGAGAATTTTTTAAACTCATTTTAAGCAGGAACATGATCTGATGGCGTGATTTTTAAATTTTTTATTTTATGAAAAAAATAAAAACAAAATTTTATAATCAAATGATAAGTTTTTACACTGTGTATCTTCATCTTCAAAGTAGTTACTCAGAGAACAATACCTAAAGAAGATGCTTACAAAAAAAAAGGCCAAGTGAGATGGCACAAGCCTTGTACTCCCAGCACTTAGTTGGCTGAGTCAGGAGGGTCACTGTGAGTTTGAGGCCTGCCTGAACTATATAGCAAGACCTTGTTTCAAAAAAAACAAAAGGAAAGAAAGAAAAGAACAAACACAAAGTTTTCTTTTTACCAAAGATAAACTAGTAGTATAAATGAAACCAATTAGCATATATATTGAAATATTTTTAAAACAATAGAATTTGTAATATGGAGAAGTATTTGAATTTCTCCCTGCTTCCTACTTACCTGTCTTCGATTTTGTCCTTTTTATTTCTCATGTAAGAGAAATCATGCCATATTTGAGCTTGTGTCTAATTTATTTCCCTTAACATTATGTCCTCAAATTGCATCTATTTACCAATGAATGCCTCAACTTTATCTCTTCGCGGCAGCTTAGTACTCTATTGTGTAAAAACACATTTTCCTTAGCCATTCTTCTGATGAATATATATGCTGTTTCAAAAATTTAGCTCTTAAATTATGCTGCTGTGTACATGGATATGCATGTGTCCATGTATTATGATTGTTAACTGTTTTGGAAAGATACCTACCTAGAAGGAAGATAGCTGGGTCAAATGAATGTCTAGTTTCAGTTTTTCGAGGAATCTCCACACTGATTTCCATGGTGGTTCTGTTAGTTTACATTCTCATCAACCGTGTAGCAGAGTCCCTTTTTCCCTACACTCATGAGCATTTGTTAAAAGATTTTTTGTTGCTAGCCATTCTTTCTGGGGTAAGATAATATTTCAGTACAGTTTTAATTTGCATTTCTCTGATGGTCAGCAATGATGGGCATTTTTTCAGGTATTCATTGGCCATTTGTACTTGGGAGAAGTGTCTGTTCATTTCGGTTGTGTGCTCTTCTCTGAGTGTGAGTGTGGGTGTGTGTTTGCGCACACGTGTCTGCTTGGCTTCTCTCACTCAGCATCTCAGTGTTTATCCCTAGTGTTTGTTATGATCTACTTATTTTTTAGCCTCAGATTTTCTTTTCAGAGAGTAAATGATTGACTCTAGCTCACCTTTGCAAAAGAGAAACCGAATTCTTGATTTAGAGCCATTCATTCAGTAAAGCTGACGTTTGGGAATAGGGTGACATTGTGTCGGTTTGCCCAAGACTAAAGACATTCCTGGGATGCAAAACTTTCAAGGATAAAAATCAGCAAAGTCCCAGGGGAATGGGGACAGCAGGGCACATGACTTATGAAAGCTATCCCCAAGGCCTGCTGGCACACAGCAGGGTACTATCTCCCAGTTGCCTTTTTTTTTTTTTTTTTTTTTTTTTGATTGGGTCTTCTATTTTGGGAAGGTCTAATTTCTTTTTGAGTTCTTTATGTATTCTTGATGTTAGTCCTCTGTGGTATAGCTGCTAGAATTTTGTTCCTACTCCATAGATTGTCAGTGTACTCTTTTTGTTTTTGTTTTTTTCTTTCCTGTGCAGAAGCTGCTAATTTGATATGATACCATTTGTTGATTCTTGATACTATTTCTGGTACTATTGGGGTTTTGTTCATAAAATCCTTGCCTACACCCATTGTCTTCAAAAGTTGTACCTATTGTATCTTTCAGTAGATTGTTTCTGTTTTAACATTTAGATCTTTGTAGATTTTGATTTTAGTTTAGCACACAGTGAGAAGTGTGTGTCTAGACTCAAGTCTTCTGCAAGTGGATATCCAGTTTTCGCAGCACCATTGATTAAATAAAGAGGCTATCTTTCTTCCACTGTATATTTTTTACTCCTTTGTTAAGGATCAAATAGCTATATAAATGCAGGAATTTTCAATCTTTCTTTGGTCTCAGGACCACTTTGCACTTAAAAAATGATGAAAGATTTTAGGGGGAACCTTACAAACATGGATTATATATATCAATATCTACTGTATTACAAATTAAAATGACAAAGTTTTGAATATATTAAAATACTAAATCCACTACGTGTTAATATAAAAATCACATTTTCTTGAAAACTTACTGTATTTCTCTCAATAAAATACTCATTAAGAAGAGTTTTGTAGAATTTTTGAAGTATCTTTACAATGTTTGGCTTAGAAAAGGAAACAATTCACATAAGTATTACTACATGCAATACTATGGTGAAACTTGGTAAATGGTGGTTTCTTAGGAGAGAGATGCAATGTGGATTCAGAAACAATAGCAATGAAGTTTTTCTCTATTACACTAAAAATCTGTAATTGTTACTTTTCTCTCATTGCTGGGACAAAATACCCAACCCCCAAAATTAAAGAAGGAAAGGTTTATTTAGCTTATAGTTTTTGGAGGTTTCAGTCCATAATCAGCTGGCTGCAAGGCAAGGTGGCGTGGCCCGGGGCAACACTTCAAGGCAGCAGCCAGAGCAAAAGCAGGGTAGAGCAAGCCTATTTTCCTCCCTTATGTTGTACACAGGCCAACACCACCACCACCACCACCACCACCACCCTTCTCCAGGGTGGATGTAGCATTCACAAAATCTCTCTGCCCGCCTCTTACACAGGATGAGGTAATTTACAAGTAAATATTCTGGATCCCTGCTGAGTCTGTGTTAAACTTGTAAACTTCTCAAGTTGACACAACATAGCAATCATAACAATCCACCCCTTGTCAATTTGACAACTAGACATATTTCTTTAAACCAGCCTCCAGATACAAAGTCATGCTTATTCTTAATATTGTACAGCCTGAACATTATAAAACAGCTTTAACAATTCTTAAGACCCAGTATTAAGTCTGTCTACATTGTTACGTTAGAATCATAACAGTCTGTCCTTGGCTTCCTAAAGACGCAGGCACATTCCTATATGCAAAAGGCGTTGAGTCTATCTGCAAGAGTTGCTAAATTTCTAACAGTTTCAAAACGCATTGCTGAAAAGTTCAAGCCCCAAGTCTCCTCCGAGATGGAAGGCAAACTCTTAGCTGCAAGGCCCTGTAAAAATGAAAACAAAGTTAAACACTTCCAGCATGCAATGGCATAAGATAAACGTTCCCGTTCCAAAAGGTACAAACGGGGAAACAAACCATTGGAACCAATGCAAGTCCCAAATCCAGCAGGGCAGATGGTAAGTCCTGTAGTTGCATGTCCAGCATCTGAACCATCTGTGGCAAATTGTGAGCTCCAAAAGGCTTGTGTGACTTTACTCCTACAGTACTTCTAGTGGTTGTAGCTCCCAGAGCTGCTCTCTTAGGCCAGCTTTTCTCTGTCTTTTCAGCTTTCCTTAGACAGTTCACGTTCCTGGCTTTTCCAAACTTCTGGTGTCTTCCCTGCACCTTTGGCTTCACACTCACAGCTTCATACACTGCCGTCTTAAGGCCTCACTGCCTGGCCTCCCAGGCCTTCTGAGATCAGAGAGAAACCTCAGAACCCTACATTCTATAGGCACCTAAAACCAGCACCATGTGGATAATGCTGAGGTCTGCCAGTTGGAGCACTAGCCAGATTTTCCTCTCAGCTGAGGGGTCAAGTGCCTGGATCGCTGGGCACTCAATTCAATTCTGAGGAACAAATTTCTTATGCCACTGCCATTGTGGAACATGGTGCTCTGCAGCTTTTGCCTTAAAGCAAAAGTTTTCACTTTTGCAGGTTTGAGGCTGTAATGGATCACAACTTGCTGCTTTTTGTGATGCCTTCACACCATGTTTTTTATTCTCCTGTTCCCTTTCAACAATTGAGATTTCCTCAGCTGTGTCTTTGTAGTCCACAGCTTTATTGGAGCTTCCTTTCTGGCCAAACTTAGAATGTTGTTTTTTTCAAATCTGTTTTTATTTAAGGATGAAAAGAAAAACAAACAAACAAAAAAAAGCATTACAACAAAATTTCAAAACACATCAATCAGGGGTAACAATGGTACATACATTGTACATTGTCATTCCCAAATCATTCGTCTAAAGCACAAGACATCTGCATTCAATTGTCTGAACAATACCAGCACAAATATTTCTCTTCAGCGAACTCAGTGAAATAGTAGTGTAATGATCTTAATTATTTTTATATTAATATAAATATATACATATGTTTTTTCTTTCAGCTTGTCACACTAATGAAACAATACAATTTTTACACATGCGTGTCTTATGTCACTAGTGAATATGTGCTCAAGGTGCATCCATTTACTTATAAGTGTCCAGTTTATCATTCTTTATGAGTAGTACTCCATTGTATAAAAATACCACATCTTTTTTATCCATTCTTCAGTCAGTGAGCATTTGGATTGTTTCCAAGGTCTGGCTATTATAAACTGCTGCTATAAACATGGGTGCACATAAATCACTGTGGTACGATGTTTTTCATTCTTTTGGGGAGTTACCCAGAAGGAGGATAGCTGGGTTGAATGGGACCTCCAATCCTAGTTTTTGAGGAATCTCCACACGGACTTCCACAGTAGTTGCACCAGTCTGCATTCCCACCAACAGTGGAGAAGTGTTCCTTTTTCCCCCCAGCCCCTCTCCCAGCATTTGTTATTGGTCAATTTCTTGATAATAGCTATTCTTTCTGGGGTGAGGTTGAATCTCAGTGTTGTTTTAATTTACATCTCTCGAATCACCAGTGATGGTGAACATTTTTTCACATTTTTATCTGCTATTCATATTTCTTCACCTGAGAAGTGTGTATTCATCTTAGATGGCCATTTTTGGATTGGGTCTTTAAATCTAGGAGGATTGATTTTTGTGAGTTCTTTATATGTTCTCAGTAGTAATCCTTTGTCTGAGGAACAGCTGGCAAACATTTTTTCCCATGTTGTGGATTGTCTTTTCACTCTTAGTGGTTTCTCTTGCTTTGCAGAAGTTTTTCAGTAGGGTGACATCACAGTTGTTGATTCTTTGTGATAGTTCCCGTGCAATCTGGGTTTTGTTCATAAAGTCTTTGCCTACATCTGTGTCTTCAAGAGTTTTACCTATTCTGTCTTCCAGATTTAATGTTTCTGTTTGAATATTAAGATCTTTGATTCATTCTGATTGTAGCTTAGTACATGATGAAAGATATGGGTCCAATTTTAATTTTGGCATGTGTAGAGCCAGTTTTTCTAGCACCATTTATTTAAGAGGCTATCTTTCTTCCAATGAATGTATTTGGCACCTCTGTGAAAGATAAGGTGGCTAGTGTGTCTGCAGTTGTTTCTGCATCTTCTAATCAATTGCATTGATTTTTAGGTGGTTTTTTTGTTTGTTTGCTTTTGGTTTTTTGCCAGCACCATGCTGTTTTTTTAAAAATTGTATTTAAAGAGAAAAAAAAACAGAATAAAGGATAGCAATAATACAGAATTCCAAGGAAAAAAGGAAAAGAACAACAAAAAAACCTAAGAAATTATTACTTGACAAATTACATACTGACTTCTTGGAAATAGTTGCTCAAATTACAAAGTTAAGACATGTAAAGTAGACATTCAAACAGTGAGACTGTTAACAGTTCTGCTCCACGATCTGATAAAAACAGCAATATGGTCATCCATCTTACCCACTCAAATATACATGCAATTATATCAAAAGGTTAAAATTAAACACAACAAAACTGAACAAAGCGGATCACAAGAAAGCAATGTAAGAAACATAAATTTCAAAACTAGACAATCAGAGATATTCACTCTCTATCATATTGACTCTTGTTTTCTTCCAAATAGTTGTCCATATTGTCACATACAGGGAATTCACATGAAACAACATAGTATGGAATTGATCTGAGCAGGACGAGGAGGGCATTTCAGGTCTTCAAGACCAGACAATAGGGAAGCCAAGAATGGCTGTGATAGTATCTCTCATTCTCCTCAAAACAGCTGTCCATACCTTCATATGTGTTGAACTTAAACAAGACAAAGCAAGCTAAAATCACTTTGAACAAAAAGTGATAGTTTTGCTGGACTTCACATCATGACATTATGGAATCAGCACTGGGTACTCTAGTGTCTCTTTTTCTTCAAAGTAGTTGTTCATTTCAACATGTGTTATATAGTTGGTTCTCATAAACTGTTTATAAGCTCTACACATGCATGAGTCTCTACATGTATATCTATCATTTCTGTATTAGAGGGAAAAACAAAACAAAGCAAAATAAAACAAAACAATTCCTGGAAAAGCATGAAGCAAAAAAGTCACGTAAAACTGCAATACAAGGTGATCTACAATGGTTACCATGATGTCTCCATGCTGTTTTTATTACAGTAGCTGTATAATATAATTTGAAGTCAGGGATTGTGATGCCCTCTGTGTTGTCTTTTTTGCCTAGGATTGCTTTTGCTATTCCAGGTTTCTTCTGGTTCCAGATAATTTTGAGGATTGTTTTCTCTAATTATGTGAGATACGCTATTGGAATTTTGATTGTTATTGCATTGAATCTGTATAACAGTTTTGGAAGTATGGCTATTTTCAGTAATTGGTTCTTCCAACCCAAGAGCATCGGATCTCTCCATTTTCTAATATCTTCTTCAATCACCCTTTTCAGAGTACTGTAGTTTTCAATGTAGAAGTCTTTTACATCCTTTATTAAATTGATTCCTAGGTATTTCATTTTTCTGGATGCTATTGTAAAAGGTATTTCCCTGATTTCTCTCTCAGTGTTTGTTATTTATGTACAGGAAGAGTATTGACTTTGTGAGTGTTGACTTTACAACTAGCTATGTTACTGAATTTGTTTATTAAATCTAGAAGTCTTTTGGTGGAGTTTTTTGGGTCTTCTAAGTAGAGTATCATGTCATCTGCAAATAACAATAGTTTAACTTCTTCCTTTCCTATCTTTATTCCTTTTATTTCTTTCTCTTGTCTAATTGCTCCAGCTAAAGTTTCCAGGACTGTGTCAAATAAGAGTGGAGACAGTGGATATTCTTGTCTTGTTCCTGATTTTGGAGTGAAAGTTTTCAGTTGTTGTCCATTTAATATGATATTGGCTGTTGATTTGTCATAGATCACCTTTATCACATTGAGATAAAGGCCATCTATTCCAATTTTCTGTAGAGTTTTTACCATAAATGGGTGCTGGACTTTGTCAGAAGCTTTTTCTGCATCTATTGAGATGATTGTATGATTTTTGTCCTTGGCTCTGTTAATATGTTGTATTACATTTATTGATTTACATATGTTGAACCATTCCTGCATCCCTGTGTCCCTGAGATGAGTCCCACTTGATCATGGTGTATAATGTTTTTGATGATTTGCTACAATCTGTTTACCAGTATCTTATTGAGGATTTTTGCATCAATGTTCATTAGAGAGACTGGCCTGAAATTCTCTTTCTTAGTTGTGTCATTCTCTGGTTTTGAAATCATAGTAATGCTTGCTTCCAAAAATGAATTTGGGAATATTTCTTCTCTTTCAATTTCATTAAAGAGTTTGAGAAGTAGTGTTAGGTCTACACTAAATTTCTTGTAGAATTCAGCAGCAAATCCATCAGGGTGCTGGGCTTTTCTTTGTTGATAGGTTTTTAATTACATCTTCTATTTCATTTATTAATATTGGGTTATTTAGGATTTTTATATGTTCTTGATTCAGGTTTGGTAATTCATCTGTATCTAGGAATCTGTCCATTTCTTCTGTATTTTTCATCTTATTAGAATACAAGTTTTCAAAGTAGGTATAGATAATTTTCTGGGTTTCTTCAGGGTCTGTTGAGACCCTTTTTTGATTCCTAATTGCATGGGTTTGAGTCTTTTCTTTCCTTTTTTTGATAAGGTTGGCTAAGGGTTTTTCAATTTTAATGTAATCTTTCAAAGAACCAAATCTTCGATTCATTGATTCTTTGTTTTTTTTTTTTTTTTGTCTCCAGTGCTCTGCTCTGATCTTTCTTGCCTTGCATGAGCTTTTGATTTAGCCTACTCTTCTTTTTCTAGAATTTTGAGGTTCAAAATTAAGCTGTTTATATGCTCTTGCTCTTTTCCTGATACGGGTATTTACTGCTATAAATTTCCCTCTTAAGACTGCTTTAATTATGTCCTACAAGTTGTGGTATATGATGTTGTCATTATCATTCAACTGTAAAAAGTGTCTAATTTCTTCTTTAACTTCATCTGTGACCCATTGGTTGTTCAGTAGGGTGCTATTTAACTTCCATACATTTATGAAGTTCTTGTGGTTTCCTTTGGCATGGATTTGCAATTTCATTGCACTGTGGTCTGATAGTATGCATGAAATAATTTCAGTTCATTTGCGTTTACTTAAGCATGTTCTATGAGCCAGTATATGGTCTGTTTTGGAGCATGTCCCATGTGCAGCTGAGAAGAATGTGTATTCTGATGTTGTGGGGTGTAACACTCTATCAACATCTACTATGTCCATTTGCTCAAAAGTTTGATTTAGTTCTAATATTTCATTACTGATTTTTTTGTCTAGTTGATCTGTCTTTTTGTGACAGTGGGATATTGAGGTCTGCCAATACAATTGTATTAGGGCTTATTTGATTTTTCATGTCTATTAGTAATTGTTTCACATAGTTTGGTACACTGTTATTTATTGCATATATATTTATGGTTGTTATCTCTTCCCCTTGGATTTTTCCTTTTATGATGATGTAGTGACCTTCTTTATCTCTCTTCATCAGTCTTAGCTTGACATTCACTTTTTCTGCAAATAGAATAGCTACTCCTGCTTTTTTCTGAGTTCCTGTCACATGGAGTATTGTTTCCCATCTTTTGACTTTGTCTGTGAATTTGTTTTTGAATTAAATTTGTTCCTAGTATACAGCATATTGTTGGATCTTGCTTCTTGATCCATTCTGTCAGTCTGTGTCTTTTGACTGGTGACTTGAGACCATTAACATTGATGTATATTGACTTCTCCTTGTCATGTTATTTCCTGTTGATCCTTCTCACACTCTTTTTCTTTCCCTCTAATTGTTTGTCTTCCCTGAAGGATTCTTTCTTTTCAAGTTCATGGAGCTATAGTCATTATCTCTTTCTAGAATGTCTTTCAGAATATTTTGGAGTGCTGGCTTGGTGGTCATAAATTTCCTCAGATGTACTTTGTCATGGAAGTATCTTATATCTCCAAAAATTTTGAAAGACAGTTTTGTGGGATACATAAATCTGAGTTGAAAGTAATTTTCCTTTAGAATTTGGAATACCTCACTCAAGCTCCTTTGACTTGAGAGTTTGTGCTGAGAAGTTATCTCTGATTGTGATGGGCTTTCCTTTATAGGTGATTTGTTTCTTTTCTCTAACAGCTTTTAAGATCCTATTCTTACGTTGAATTTCTGGAATATTGGCTATGATATGCTTGGCTGCAGATTTTTTTTTTATCATTGCTAATTGGAGTTCTATATGCCTCACTTATTTGTATGTCAAATTCTTTTTCTCTACCAGGAAAGTTTTCTGTCATGACATCTGTGAACATTTTTTAAAGTCATCTGTGGTATCTCCTGCTTGTTCACTGACACCAAATAATCTTATGTTATTCTTCTTTGTCTCATCTAACAGCTACTGGATTGATTTCTCATGGTCCCTTGCTAGTTTTGAGAAATTTTTCTTTTCCTAGTCATTAACTGCAAGCCTGTCTTCAATATCTGAGATCCTGTCCTCACAGTGGCCTAATCTGCTTCAGATACTTTCAGTGGAGTTTTTATCCTCCTGGATATCTGCTTGAATCTGCTTTATGGATTCCATTTCTTTCCTATGCTACACTTCCATAATTTGCTTAAGCTTGTCTATTTTTTTGTCTGTGTCTGCTCTAACATCATGGTGTGTACTTTGGTAATCTCTGTAGCTATTTGAGAGATCATTTCTGATTTCATTTTTTCCAGAGCCTCATTCAATTGCTTTGTTGTTTGCATTTCAGAGCGACCTAGTAGGCGACTTTCAGATTATCCCACTTCATTGTCCCCTGGGTTTGCCTTTGGTGAGCCAGATGTCTGGGTTGCATTTTGCTTAAATGTCTTCTCATTTTCTTTTCTTTTTTTAGTTTAATTTTTGGGGTGATGCTTGTAAGTTGCCTCTGGTGGCTTGCTTTATTGCTAGTATTTAGGACCTTTAGTATTTATGACTGCTTCTCTGAGGTATCTTCCAGGTGTAGCTGGTTTTGGGTTTTGAGTCTGTTGGAAGATCTTACCTCTTCAGTTTCTTGGGGATGAGAAGTTGTTTGTTGCACATTTGGCCTAGTCCTTGGTTCTTTGGCATTGTGCCACAGTATTTTCTGACCCTTAGTTAATCTCAGTCATGGATTATCAAGGCCAACAGCTGTTTAGAACAATTATAACAATTTTGGTTGTAGTGGTACCAATAGCATCAAACACAGCCTATAAAGCGACAAACTGAGCTAACCCTTAATTTGCAACTTTTAACTATTTGAACTAGATTTGTAATTATATAACAGAATGTAAAATAAACCAGATAATTATATGCAATATATAAGTCTGTAATGTGTCAATTTTGCCCTCAGGGTTAAAATTTAAAATGGATTAAGGAGAAAATAGAGAAGTGGAAGAAGAGAAAGAGATTACAAGTAAGGTTGGAAGACAAAGGTGGATCCCACCAACTTGGGGAAATTGGTGCAGAAGACTGAAGGAAAAGAGAGGTGGAAGAGACAAAAGGAAGAACAGAACAGAACCACTCTTACACTCATAAAAAAACAATGAAGGAGAAAGAGAAAATAACACTAAATAAAACAAAACAAGCAAACAAACAAAAAAAGAAAAACAAATAGTTCACTCCCAGGATTCTCTCAGGTGTCACTAGTAGACAGCCTGTGGAGACAGAGTCCTGAATCGTGCCACTCTATCCCAGCAAGCCAGCAGTTGCTTTATGGTGGAGTAGAAGATAACCTTAGCAGGCCTGCTCCAAGACCAGACTCATTGGGCTTGCCACGGTCCAAACAATTTCCATGGATCGCACCCAGCTAGTAGCTGCTGGAAGAAGCCAGCAGCAGTTCTGGTTCTGGGCTTATCTGGCCTGATTCCAAATGGCTCCCAGCCAATCGCTCTCCCCCACAGGAAGATGAGTCCTCTGCACACACTGCCAATCAGTGCATTGCTCCCCGTCCACTGCTACCCTCCACTGCATGTCTCCCTGCAGAGGCCTCTGGGGTCACCAGCCACCACCATCACCATGACTGTGACAAGTATGAACAGCTCCTCTTGTGCACAGAGTCTGGCTCAGGGCAAAGGTGCCACCAGCTACTGCCTTCTTCTTCATGGAAGTTTTTCTTTTAACTGTCTCATTGGGCTCCAATTCACACTTCAGATTCTTCCTGGGTCCAGGTGACCCTCTTCCTTCTTTCTTGCCTTCCTCACCATGCTGTATTCCAGTGTCTGGATGGTGACTCTCAGAGAGGTTATTTTCCCTGATGCTCACTGCCCTACCATCTTCCTGGAAGTCCCCACAATATTTTAAATCATCCTGCTGGGCTCTTTGCTCTTGATTTGCAACATAAATCTGGCTAAAAGCCCCCTACAGTAACCTTGCCACAGCTTCAACATTTGACTGCCTTGAAATTTCTTCTGCCAGATTAATCAGTCCATGTCCCTTAACCTTATTTTCAGGTAAAGTCTCTGGATATGAGAAAAATGCAAAGCAACTTTCTGCCAAATCATAACACACATCATCTGGAGTCCAGCATCCAATGCAGTCCTTCCTAGCAGAAACCTCCAGAGCCTTATCTTTACTTGTTTTCTAAAGTCTTAAGTACTTGAAGGAGAGGACATAAATGATCAATGAATTCAGAGGTTGTAAATATCTCTCACTAGTACAGCTACATTTCATGTTAGAATGGTTCTGTATGTCTAAACCCTAAGCTCTCAAGGGAGGGCTGTTTTGTGTTCATTTTTTTAAAATTAGATGCTGATCTATAAAATAATAAACTATCTAAGTTTTTTTTTTATTCTTTTTTTTCCTTTTCTTTTGGGTACCAAGAATTGAACTCAGGACCTTCCATTTGCCAGGGAGGTGCTTGTGCCACAGAGCTATATCCCCAGCCTTGAAAGTTGATTTTTTTTAAGAAAGTAAAATTATCCTTAATATTTGACTTAGCAAGAATCTTGGTTTTAGAGAAACTTGTGTGTTGGGCATGTGCTATTCTGGTGCTGTTGCTGCAAGGAGGTGGCAAGGCAGATGTTCCAGAAATTTCCTAGTAGTTCTGTGTAACTATACTATTGTCCTCTAGTTGCTGGTCCCCTTCTGCGTGCAGCAGGTTGATATTTCTTGGTTCTTCTTCCAATGACATGTAGATCATGGTAGTTTTGAAATAGCACTATTCTCTTTCAATATATTAGTTTTTAATTTAATATTTAATTAGTTGTTAAATTTACTATTGGCTTATTTTCTTTTAATTTTTAAGGAGTATCATGTTACATTGTGCTTATTTAATGAAATTTTGTGTTTGTCTCCTGAAAATGCATTGATTGCATATCTGTAGCATTAGAGTATAAATTATAACAGTTCCTGAAACCCTTTCTGAAGAAACCAGGAGTCCAACATGGTCTGAAATCTAGTGAATGGCAGGATCTCAGGGGTTTTTATCTATCTTCCTCTCCTGTCCATAGCAAGAAGGTCATCCTTACTAGGGAAGCACTATCAGACCAAACTGATGCAGCAAAATTTCTGCTTATTTTAATCTACATATGTACAGCCTTGATTGCAATTCAACTCCGAATATCTCTGAAAAAAGAAAAAGTAAAGATTCATTTCTGTTGTGGCCTCCCCTTTTTCTCACTTAGAACAAGTCATGTACCTCGGGGGCCTCTGTCTTCTTACACTGAGGAACTTGAGTGGTACTTCTCTCTAAGGTCCTTCCAACTCTTGACAGCCTGTGAACCTAATGACACAGGAAAATAAAAACAGATCATCTATTAGTTTATTGAGTATTCTCAGGTGAGCTCTGTTCTTTTCTTTCCCTATCCTGTGTTGCTTCCAATAAGAGAATTATTTTAGTATCATTCACTGAGATCTGACCCTGGAAATGCCTATTTTTCCCTTTTTTTCTTTAGAATATCTTTTTTTTTCTTTTTTAAATATGACTTCCTTCTGTTCACCTGCAGGCTGATGAAACATTATTATCACCCTTTTGCCCTAGTCTCACTGCCAGTTTACAAGAAACTTGGAGGTTTCTGTGGAAAAAGATCTGTCATTCCTGGTTCCCAGGAGACTTACTGGTCATTGACTGAGGAGCGACTGTGAGACTTCCCAAAAGTTAGAGTCCCTACAGTGTGTGTGAACCGGGTTGATGATTTGGCAAGCTAACGAACCATCAGAAAAACCATTCTAAACTGCAGGAGTAAGTCCCAGACAACTCAGAAACTTTCATGCAAACAAAAATTTACATACAGCTCCAGTGAAAGGAGAGATGAGACAAAACTGCTCTTATACCTGGCTACCAACTAAAATTAAAAACTCAAAAAAAAGGTCAAATAATCTCAAATTGTCTTTTTTTCTTTTTCTTTTAGGAACTGTCCTCTTTGGGATATGTTACAGTTTGGCTGTCAGTGGCATTTAGCTTTATAAGCATAGAGCCTAGTACTATGTTAGGCTAGCTCAATACTGTAAATACAGAGCTTGCTTGGTGGGAATTTCCCCTATATGGGACAATGAGAGGTAGGTTCTAGCTCTTCAGATACGAGTTGTGAACTCAATTCTTAACTTTTTCTTTTCAGAGATATTCAGAGCTAAACTGCAATCAAGGCTGGACATATGTAGGTTAAAATAAGCAGAAATTTTGCTGTATTGAGCCAGAATAGCTTAGCGGCAGTGACCAAAGAGCTGATCAGCTGGTTAACTGATTCCCAGCTTCGTTTCAAAATTTGAGGCCTTACAGCAGGAGCAGGGTGTTTGAAGATGGTTTGAGGAAAAAAAAAAGAAAAAAGAAAAAGAAACAAACAAACAGGCTGTAAGGAAAGAAGGCCAAAGATTAGGATCATTTACAGTATTTATAACGAGGCCCTGGGTTTTTTTTTTCTTTTTTCAAACTGTCTCCCTTGTTCTATTCCCAGGTGAGCCAGGTCATTTTGCTGCACATCTTCACAACTAAACTCCTACATAAATATCTCTTCCTGCTCTCCAGTCTGTCATGCACAGAGCTGCCTATTCAGTGTCCCTGAAGATATACCTTTACCATGCCACTTGCCTGCCCAAACTGCTCTACTGAGACTATCCTCTGCTTAGTATCCAAATATTTATAATTTCTCCAGCTGGCTTCATTTCCTTCTACTCTCTACCAACCATGAATCCTTCTCCAACAAGTTTTGCCTTCCTTCTTATCCCCCACTCACCCCCAGTGTTCCATGTACTTTCTGGGCCTTTGTGTTTCATCTGAAATACTCTCCTTCTTCTTCTCTGGCCATCTGAATCCTGCTCGTCTGTTCAAGATCACCTTTCTCATTTCCTGCAAACAGGAATTACTGCTGGCTGTGTCTGATTATTCCTGCAGCCATCGTTTTCTCTGGGGCTCCCCCAACCCCTGCTTAACATCTCCGCTTAACAGTGCAAGTGTCTTTGAATACCAGTCTGTGCAGAATAGTGTGTTGCGCTTTGCAAAAGTTTCAAAGATAAGTATTAAAAATAATAACTACAAATTACTGGATACAAACAATGAGGCAGGTATCATCTACTTTACATACATTACATCTAATTTTTGCAAGGACCCTGAGAGGTAACTGTGCCTTTTTCCAGATGAAGTTACTGAAGCTAGTAATGATGATGTCCCTAGTAGTACTGCCAGGATTTAAGACAGGGTCTGCTTTCTACCAAATCGTTTCTGTCCTTAAAAGTGTTTACAACCCAATAGAGAAGACAAGTACATCAATGCCACTTTTCTATCTTTACCGCTCACTAACTTGCAGTTACCTACACTGAACTTGGGTAGAAATCTTAAGACATTTCCATTTTGTGCAAGGCTTTTGATCTTGGGAATGACTGAAACATAACTGAGGTTAAAAAGATCAATTCGGCCATTGGATTATGTTAGGTGCAGTAGAGTGCACAGAGGGTTAGGAAGCAGATGAGTGGATGGTTACTGTAATATCCAAGTAAGCAGTAAATATGCTAGCGTGAAAGAATGAGTAGGAAATGATGTAGCTGACACAGAAGGTAATACGCTGCATAGAGGAAAGGTGAAGTTGGGACCAATCTGGGAATATCAGAGATCGGTCTGTTAGCAAAAGTGGAGAAACGAGAGGCCTTGTAGGGAAAGTCAATGTAACTCTGGCCATATTGAGCGATGCACTGAATCATATCCAGAAAGAAGTTGCAACTTTAGCCCTGGGCCTGGGAGGAGGTGAGCCTTACAGGTTAGTTGTTGGATTAAGGACTAGAATCTTGCATTCACAAAATACCAGAGTTGATCAGCTAATTTAAGCAAAATGTACCTCCATTGGAACATTACTTAACCTTAAAAAAGGAATAAAATACTAATAATGCATGTGATACAATGAACCTTAAAAAGTTGACAGTAAGTGAAGAAACCAATCACAAAGGCCATGTATCGTATGATTAATTTATACGAAATGTCTAGAATAGATAAATCCATGGAGAAAGAAAGCAGATTAGTAGTTGCCAGAGGCTGGAAAGAAGGGAAACTGGATGATGAAAATGGTCTGGAATTAGTAGTGATCATTGCATAAATTTGTGAATGTACTAAAAACCATCAAGTCCTACATTCTCAGTGGCAAATGGCCACTGAGAATGGCATATGGGTTCTGTCTTTCTAAAATACGGAAGAAGACAATCTCAGAAATCACCTACTCTGTCCCTATAACAAATGACTCAGTGCCTTAACCCATCCCCTGTTTACCCTGGAGATGCAAAACACCTGTCATAACAGACTTCCTCTTACACCATCAGCCCTTCCAGGATTTTGAGGCCTCCACTTGGATAAAGAGCATGGTCTTTGGCATCACAGTCCTGGCTTTGCCACATCAAACCATTCTAGTTTTGCCACTTCCTAACTTGAGTGACACTGGCCACGGCAGCTGACTTCACTAAGCGTCAATTTAATTATCAGCCAAAGGGAAGTAACACGGTGTCTTAGTTACTTTCCTGTTGCTGGATGAAATACGAGACATCACAGGTTACAGGAGGAAAGTTTATTTCCGCTCAGTTTGCTGAGGTTTCAGCCAGCTCCAAGGCAGCAGAGTATGGCAGAGGAGAAGCAGTCTAAGGCAGGGCAAGCAAGGGCCGCCATCCTGCCTTCCGTTTTCTCCTTTGTATTCCATCCAGTCACATGACTACTGGTTGGGTGCCACCCACACCCAGCATGGAGCTTCCTACCACCCACACCTAGAAACACACTAAACCAGTCAGTGGATTAATTCAATTGCCACACTCTTAATCCAGTATCACACACCCCTGATCCAGCCACCTCCATAAACCCCATATATGAGCAGATGAGGCTTTGGGGGAGCACCTAGAGTGAGCTGTAACACAGGAGTACCTGCCGCCGAGGCCTGAAGCAGTGCGTATGAAATGTAGCGCCTCACACACTGCAAACGTTTGATAAATGGGAGAGTTTTTAAAAAAAATTTTTGCCTACTCTTTACAATGCAAAATATCTAATGAGAGCACAAGTGTTCCTTAATTGCCCAAGAGCCTAAAAATTTGGGGAAAAGAGGATGGGAGGTTAAAAGGAACGAACTATGAAAATGCACGGCTGGGTTTTGCTTTTTAAGAATTTCATTAGGATCTACTGATGCACTTGTACTAGGTCAATGTGCCAGTGGTTCTGTTCTTTCCTTCAAGAGCCTGTGTGTCAGGCAGCGAGAGGCAGGATGAGCCTTAGATCTTGACAGGGGATGCCAGGGAGCTCCATGTCAGTGCCAGTGTCTCTCCTTCAATTCCAAAGACCCAGCAATATTGAGAACTAAAAGCGGTTTTATTTATGATAACGAAGCTGATCGGAACCTTCCTACACTCCATGCTCTTTGGTAATTGAAAGATAGAAAGAAAAAAGCAGTTTGTAAAGTGTATGAAAGTAATGCAGAGTTGTCTCCTAGATTCTTGCCCTAACCTCAGAGTTCTTGTCCTTATTTTGGCTTTGGTTCATGAGACAAGCACTATGAAATGATGTGGCACCAAGAGCGTAGACAAGAGGCAATTTATTTACATTTAGTCCTCTAGAAGATTCAGCAACGTTTTATAAGCCATTTGTTATATTAGGTGTCTAATACAATCCTGGTGTTAGCCGAAGATGTCTCTTGTATTGCTTCATAAAACACTGTAATCAACACGGTGCAATCAGCCTTTACCCCCGCTGCACCGAGATCACAGCCCCTCCCACGTGCCTTCCCGCTGCTTCCTACTCCTGCCCCTAGCTCACTGCCCCGCTGGACACCGGAACCACACCCCACCGGTGTCACCTTCAGAGGAATGGAACAACCTACATCTCCTTGCCTGCCTTCGGGTGCTGTTTGTTTTAAACCGGCCTTTTTCCAGATGTCAGTAGTGTGAAGTGTTTCTCCCAATCAATGTTTTAACCTTCTTGTTGATATTTATTCAGCTCTGTTGAATATATTGCATTAAACTGCACTCCATGGATGGGAGAATAAATCTGAGTTTCTCTCTGTTCTCTGGAGACATAATAATGTTTCCTATTATCTGAGGTTATTGCTTTGTTAGGATATTAATGAGCAGTTTCTCTACTGGAAACTACATAGCTTCTGTTTTCCTTCAACCTCCAAACACACAGTTTTGAATTAGCATGAAAACAAAGTGTAATTTCTTGACTTATCTCTGATTTTGAGTCTCTTTCTCCATTTCATGCCACGGTCAGTAATTCAGTGCGTTCACCTGTCCATTTCCACTGACCCTGCCACTGAGTATGTCATTGAACTCCCCACTCTGTGCACTCTTTGCATTTACTTCTAAATCATTTCAGATCATACATGCTGTATTTTCTTTATTTAGGTCTAGGATATAATTAGGGAAGGGATCTAACCAAAAGAGACTTATTCCCCTTTCTCTCACCATGGTGTTGACAAAGCATGCTGTCTGGCATATTCGTGTGGACCCTGAGTTTCTTCTCTAATGGCCAAGGGGAGGGTGCCTGAATGTGCAGTCCAGACATGATGGTGGCTTGTTCACCTTTCTTGTGCTTAATGAGATTCTTCCCATACTGTCACTATAAAGTACGTCTTCTATTTTTATTATTTAACATTTATAAATGTCATCCATGTTCTTTGTTAGACACAGATAATAGCATGGCTCTGTCTGGATTTAGAGTCTGGAAGGTTTGATTTCAGCTCTTGTAATTAAAAAAAAAAAGTGTAGTGGTCAATGGATGTCACCCTAGAGGACGTTTTCCAAATAATTTTCTTTTGAGTTAATCTACATTGCTCCCTGCCTCAGGGAAGATATATCTGGAATCAGGCACAAAATAAGAGCACTATAAATATTCTTGAAATTCTTGTGAAAATAAGGTAAGCTTTCACTGTGATTTTTACTTTTATTTCAGTTAGGTTGAATTTTTTAGCTCCTTTGGTATCACCTATGTTTTTTATCCTACAAAGAAAGTTTTGATTTTTTCATTCAGCCCAGGGCAAAGCTGGTGACTTGCCTTCGTTATAAGAAAAGAACCTGAAGCCTTAAGGAGCAGAGTTTGAATTTCAGCTCACTTGAGTGTACGCCTTGGATCAGTGAAACACTACCTTGAGTCCTACATTGGTCTGTATCTGTAGAAGAAGACTGCTCATTTAAGATCAGAAAATGCCATTTCGAGGCTCATAGTTTACTAAACAGGATACTTTTTGATTTTGGAAAAGAAGATAATGCAACTCAGAGGGAGAGATGAGGAGCAAGTGTGATGGTGGCTGTGAGAGCCCTTTGTGAACCATGAAGCACAGCGCAAACGTTAGTGGTTATAAAGCACAGTGGTGACACGAACTATGGACCTATATAGTGGCCACTGAAAAGTAACCTGAGAATGATTATGGCTCCATCTGTACATACTTACATGTATGTATCCAGATGTATTTTTCAGGAGCTCGTATTTTTTATTCATTCTTTTGGTAGAGGAGGCTTGAGTTGAACCTTCATATGCTGTACCCCTGAGCTTCTCCCCACCCTTCCTAGCCCCATTTTTAATGAGTCAGGGGCAGCAGTATGGAATTGAGGGGTGAACAACCCCAGAAGTGCACTCACGGGGCCACGCCTCTGGTCTGTGCCCCTTGGGGTAAGCCAGCTTCTGGCCACAGGGACTTGCTACTCACAAGGGTGTCTCCAGTATCAAGGACAGTGCCTGGCATCTAAAAGCCACAGAGAGGGCTGGGGATATAGCTCAGCGGCATAGTGTTTGCCTGGCAAGCACAAGGTCGTGAGTTTGATCCCAGGTTTAAAAAAAAAGCCATGGAGAATTATTCACTAAATTCATCTGAAGTTTGCAGACAACCCCAGGAGTAACCTCCATTATTATCATTAATGCTTTTCCTGGTCTTTTTTGACACAGTGTCTCATTAGGCAGTTCGGGGTGGCCTTAAACTCACTTTGCAGTTCAGGCTGGCCTTGAACTTGAAGTGATCTTCCTGCCTCAGCCTCTCAAGTGTTGAGATTACAGGCGTGCACCACCATGCCCAGCTCTCTTATTTAATAAACAGCCCACCACCACTTATGCACTTCATTAGCCAACACCACCATAAAACAGAACTCTTCTCCCTATTAGAAAATGAACATCTTGTCTAGGGCAGGTAGGAAATGTGTAAGTATTTGTGCATAGGTATTTTTGCCTGGATCTACCTCTTTTGTGTTTGATTTTTAATTTTGTTTCTCTATGCCTTTTTCTACACCAAAATTTTAAGAGAACCGTATCACCTCAATGGTGGGCCCAATTAATTAGCATTTGAAAAACAGTGTACACCATCAGACGAGAGGAAGGTAATTTGGAGACAGTTTGTAGTTAGAGGAACGAGGTATGACTGTGTGTGCTGAGTTCCACCCAAGTGCTTAATGCTTGAAGAAAACCAGCCTTCCTCTAGGAAGCCATACAGCCTGACTCACAGGCATAAAAGCAGTAGACAGATTGAGGTACTTTTTCACATTTTTCTTCCACCTGTTTTCATCCCTGCATGGGTATGCATGTGTGTATTTTCTAAGAAATCTTTTTAAAAACAAGCATGATGTTCAAACCTTTGTCTTACTTTGAAACTATCTTCTTTTCATGTAAATACGTGACCTTTTTCAACAAGCCCTTGAATGCTATTTACCTAGTTATACTTGAATATGTCAATAATATTGCTTTTGTCAGTACAGCACACAAGTAATTACTGCAATTTCTAATACAGTATTAAGCATCTTCACTGCGTTTCAAGAAAAGTACCTATGCATCTATGAAAAAAAAGGACCAAAACTGTAGGGCAAGCATGCATATGTGCGGGTAGTGCTGGGAACTGAACCCACTGATAGAGGCAAGAATTTACTTTCAAGAAGTGTCAGATTTCTTTAAAGATTCAGATTTCTTGTTAGACTGGGGATAAGGAGACAAGCTGAGAATCTAAGAATTTGGAAATAAAAGCTACCTCATTCGGCCTCTTAATCCACTGATGGGTATCCTCTACGACAGTCCTAGCAGATGACCACCCATCTGCTTGTATACTTCCAGTGCTGGCGAGCTCATTATCTTCCAAGGCAACTCATCAGTTCTGTCTTATTTGAGCTAAAATTGGCTTCTCTGTGATCTTTGCTCATTGGTTCTGGTTATGGCACAATATAGGGATGACCTTAAGTATCTGAATACAGAGTTCACATCTCCCTTTAGTCTTTTCCAAATTAAGATAACTGAAGTCTCTTAAAATTAAGACTATTGCCTGGAATCTGGAAGAACAAGGGTGGAAATGATGGGCGTTAAATTCCACAGTGGCCAATAGGAAACTCCAGTTGCAGGTAACTGGCCAGGGAACCTCTTCTAGAGCTTCACACTGAGGCACAGCCACTACCCAGTGCAGCTCTGGAGTGGACCCAGCCCTCACTTGGCTGCCATAGCAGGACATCTGTCCTGGGTACACAGAAATGCTGCCGTCTTCCTCCTTTCACTATTCTGAATTCCTCAGGGGAGCCCAAGCTCTTGAAAATTGCTGTGAGAAAAAATGTAAAGGTTTTTCTTTAGGAGGAAAACTTAAATAGATCAGAGTATGTTTCCTGAAACTAGAAACCGTGCCCAATTTTTTCTTTCTGTCCCTTATATAGTGCCTAATACCTTACTGGCAGATATATACTACTCAATGAAGTATTGCTCTATTAAGCTGAAAAAGAAAATTGGCCAGCGTTACATTGAAATATATACATATGTTATATGAAATATTTACATAAACACATGTACATGCACACAGATAATAATATATACATCCAGGAACTTTTTGCCTTCAAATACCTTTATAATATCTCTGTGTCACTGTATAATAATTCATAAGATGACTTAAGGCCGCATTCAGACAGAACTGTGCTCTGGATAAGTGCCAAATGCCAAACTCCTGGGGCAATATGGAAACTGCCAACTCGTTTTTGATATCGTGGTGGTGTTACACCAAGATAACAGGCCCTTTACTTTGTGTGGGATGTGATCAAAATATGTGGCGAGGTTTTCAACAAAAAGATTTACAGTAAAAAACGCATTGCCATTAATTTTCCCCTCAAAAAGCTCCCCCTTGCTTTGAACAGACTTACTGCATTGTTCTCACCGCTTTTTGAAAGTTCTGGAAGGTTTTCATGTCTCCAAGAGATGTGATCAAAAGTGTAGAGAACGCTGCCGCCGAGTGCCACGCAGCAGAGAGATTCTAAAGCATTACAGTGAGTCCTCGTCCACCTCCTTCCCTATGTGTGGTACCTTGTGGCTGCTGCCTCTTCCTCAAAGTAAAAATGACCATGAAAGGTAAAGGTTTTCAATTGATTCAGGATTTCGAGGCAACCATCACAGAACAACTAAAGATGCAACAAAGGACTTCCGGAATGGCTTCAAAAAGTGGTGAAGGGGACGGGATGTGCGTTTGAAGAGAGCAGGAGTATTCTGAGGGGAGCTGATGGCGGTGTGTCTTATCCTTTAATCAACTCGAATTTAAAAACCCTCAAACTGTCACTGTATTTTTAAACCACACTACGTACTTTCCATCGCTATAATGATTAAGTTTTGCTCCCAGGTAGAAACTGCTGCCTGATTCGCTTATCCTTCTGCCTCTCGGTCCTTGGCAGCTGTGTTATCTCTTCAGGTCCTCTTGGAGGTAGAGAAGGTAAATGGTAATAAGAGGAGAAAAGGCAGCGTCTTTGGCCCTTGTTTAGATTTTATTCCAAGTGACTTAAATGAACTTCGCCCCTTCCCATGACAACCTCTCAGGCAGCGTGCTTCCCTTCTGAGGTCAGAAACCTTGAATTTTAACTCAGTCTTGTTACTTCTTCCTGGATGGTCTATTTCTTTGGCATGATGGGATGAGCCATACCTAGCCTAACTGTGAGAATCAAATGAGGAAAGATGGTTGTGGAAGGATAAAGCTCATCACAAGCAAAATGCTGCTCTAACATCTGAGCACTGAGCCTCTCATATGGTGGCGTAGGTTACAAGCTTTTACTTGTGCAAATGAGTGTCAGCACCCTTTCCCATGTGGTCGCAGCCATAGCAGTACAGCGTCAGCTAGTGTGCAGGTCTTCAGAAGACTCAGACAGAATTCCAGCTTTTCACCCAAGCCAGCGTGTGTTCAAGGTCCTCAGCCCCAACTCTCAAATTTGCCATTAAACACATATTCTTGCCTCCAACCCCATTCTTGCTGGCCCGGATGACGGCCATGTAACTGAGTCAATTGTTCACACAATACGATACAGAAAATAGCCAATGGCTGAATGGACAGAAACTGTCAGGAGGAGAACATACTACATCTACAGACGCTGTAACTTGATTGTGAACTTCAAGAGGACAAGCCCCGGATGTGTCTTGTTTCCTGCTTTGTGTCTGGTGACTGGCACGGAACAGGCACCCAAGATTTCTTGAAGAACGATTACCATGGCAGCTTATCTCCTTTGCAGTGTGGTAAATGGAAAAGGAGACACGTGGTGAGACTGCATTGGGTTCTCATGTTAGGGTGGGAAGCAGGGTTACAGAACTGAGAAGCAGGGTGTATTCTAACCGAAGATGACCCAAATTTTCACTTAATTTCAGCATACAGGTACTCTTTATGCGTAGGGTAATAAAGTAGAAATAAGAGATACTGGGGAAGGCAGCTGGGTTCGCCCACAGCTGTGAAGGCTGGCAGCTTTTTAACACTGGGTTCACTCTTTTTAGCCAGCTAAACTAAGCAATATGATACGACGGGGCTTGGTGACTATATGATGGTTACCCCACAGGCCACATGTATAGTATTTGTCCTTAGCCAATACTTGTCCCTAATGTCACTGGGTAAAACTATTGTTTATTATGCCATCTCTTAAGATGGGAAAAAAAAGAATCAAAGAACATTTCTCCTCCTAGCTTCAGTTCTACTTTCAAAGTTCTTTTAGGTATTTTCTCTTAGAAAAGAACCATTTATCCCTCCAGTGACCAGGACACAGTATTTATTATTTTCTTTTAATCTGAAGTTTGAGTAAATGCTCCGATAAGATAGATGAACTACAACGCTAGAAGGCAGTGTGGATGTCTGGTCAGGCTCTTGCTTCCTTTGGCCTCCATTTTCTCAAATATGAACTCCAACTTCAGCCTGGATTTAGCGACTTCACGTTTAGCAAGGACTCGCAGCTTCCTAGTTTTCAGTTAGACCATTTTGCCCGACTCATATGGACCAATGACAGGAGCCAGTTTGATTTGCCAGAATTGTAGACCCCACCACCCCTTTTCTAGATTCTATACTTTGTGAACTTGTGACAAGCCTTCCATGGGACCTTTGAAAAAGGAAATGGCAGATAAACTTAAGATAAAATACTCTGCTTCAGGGATATGCTTGAGACAAATCCAAAGAAGAAAGACGCTAGAATATAGATCCGGGAGGGTAAGTTCCCTGTCAGTTAGAGCAGACATGAAACTAAGTGAGCATAAACTCTAATTAATACATGCAAGAGAAGCCCAGAGAAGGGGGAAGGAATTCTGTTGGAAAAGGACCAGATATTGAGATCTGAGAAGCTTCTGGAAGGGGAGAATTCTAACATTGGTTCCGAAAGGTGAGAATGCATTTGTGTATCTGCATGTACAGGGGATGGAGGGGATTCCAGGCTGAAGTCCATCGGTTAAGACAGAGGCGTAGCACAGGATGTTCAGAACTTGAAGCAGTTTGGGACCGATGAGTGTTTGAGACAAGAAGGGGTCTCAAACACTCAAGGGGAAGTTGGGGGAGGCGGAGCAAAGAGGGACCCAATATCTGTACCAAGGAAGTGTTGATGCAGTTTCACCTTCTGGTTCGGATGGACTGGTGGAAGGGTTTTCAGATTAGGGATGGAGTGGTCAGTCTTGTTTACCTACATCACTCTGGCTACTGTTTTGAGGTGTTGAGGGAGCTAGTCCACAGGGAGACCAGCGAGAAGCTTACCGGAATGGTTTCTAACAGACAGTGACACGAGGATGACTTATGCTACTAAGTAATGTGAGGACAAGTCTGCTGCTCCCTGGGTACCTCGTGGGCCCATTTATAGAGTAGGGCCATTATATGCTTGTGATAAGCCTTCAAAAGGACCTCTGGAAGAGACATGGCAGGTAATTCAGATCAAGTACTCTTTGTGGATGTATCTGAGACAAATACACAGAGGGAAGAAGCTAAAAATAAATCCTGGAGAACAAGCACCTTCCAGCAGGCTCTAGCCTGGGTTCACCAGTCCTAACAATCGTGATTCCTAAGCACACCAAACCCTGTCTGTCCAGCCAGCTCTGAGGGATTCTTTAAGTAAGAGTGTCCAGAAGAAGGGCCCCATTTCCTGACCCTAGTGCTTCTTCATTTAAGATCAGCAGGGCCAGCTCACTGCCCTCTTACCACTCCCTGCTGTGAAATCCAAAAGCGACCTGCCTACCCCAAGAGCTGAGCTTGGGAAATTAGTTTGCCTAGAATTGACTTTTGATTGGCAAGTGGCGCTGACTTTCAGGAGGAAAAGAGGAGGGAAGCAGGCAGTGAGGATTTCAAAAGAATTCAACAACTGGCTGCAGAGAGGAGACAGGAGAGCTGGTGGGCGGCAAACCAGGCCTGGGCCCAAAGCTGCTGTTCACTCTGGCTTGCAGGGGTTGCTGCTTCTAGGGCCACATACTTAAAGGAGAAAGTGAGGATCTCCCTGTGGTGAGAGAAAAAACTGGGGTCCTCACAAGGCCTCAGAGTTTCATCCATCCCCCAGTGATCTCTGGGACCTACGTAAAGCTTCCCCCTCCTTCCCTGGGTCGCAGAATGAGCACGACAGGGCAAAAAACATGCAGAAGCATTTCCCTTTACAGTCTTTTCCTCCCCAGACTGTGGTCCCACTGACCTCGCCTCCTTCCAGCCAAAGGGATCAGAGAGCCATACACATTTGAAGTAAGTAGCCACCATCTGCCTCCTTTGTCTTTAGAGATGTGGAAATAGAGGCCGAGGGAAGTGAAGTCATTTGCCAAAGTCACAGAGATGCTTCTCCCAGCCCAGGGAATTTCGGCTACACTCATGCTGCTGTTCTATCCCATTTGCAAAGAGGGAAGTGAGTCCAGTGTGAGGGAACAGAACCGGAGCAAGGCCTCAGTTCTGAGAGGCCCATTCCCTCAGCTATGACTTTTCCACAGTGGCTCCTGAATCTGCATGGTTTTCCTTACCTGTGAAATGGGGCTAGGTTCACCTTGACACTGGCATTATCAGTTGGTAAATCTTGTGGGGTGGTTTCTGGAAATCACACTTGTGTTAGTGGTGCAGTTCTGGAAAACAGCAGGTGCTAAATAATGTTTGGCTGGAGAAACGCAGCCCTGTGCAGTACGATGACAACCTTCTCTAAAGAGCTCTCATCCCGTCCAATGGCTCAGTGTAGAGTGGGGGAGGAGTATGGGACTCCCGCCACTCGCGTCCCTCCCCTACCCCAAGCAGGAAGCCTCGGTCTGGCGGGGGAAGGCAATGCCGACCAATATTCTGCACCTTTAAAATTGTCTTTGCTGCCCAAGACCCAACCAAGAATGTCTGGGAACAAGCCCTTTGCAGAGAATCTGGTGAGACTGTGGGTGTGCTGTGGAAGTGGCGGGGTGCAGGCCATGTAAGACATAAGGGTTGGCATGGTCAGTTCCATGGTCGGCTAAAGACAGAGACCCTGTGGGTTGAAGAGGGGCTAGTAGGTTTGGGGAACCCACGCCTCCCAGGCCTATTCCCCCTGAGTCCCCGCCCCCAGCCTTGTTTTTCAGCTATGATGCGGTAATAAACACTGAAACGCATGCGTCAGGCCGCTGGTTGGTCCTCAGGGCTGGCCCACGCTACCTGACCTGTGTGCTCTGGGGCTGCTCCCTTATCTCCTAGCTTACGTGCGATGACGGTTCCTACCAAGATGCTTGTATTCATCAAGTAGTGCTCCGGAACTACCAAATGCAAGCTGTTGCTTCTCAGCCTCCCAGAACAAGGTGGTCTCGCTTCTCTGACAGCGACTCCAATCTCTATCTTGGGGCCACCCTAGAGGCCGCAGCCTCTCTGGTAACCCGGCCAGCTCGGCCCGCTCGACCCGCTCGGCCGGCGCGCTGTTGCCCAAGCACCACCGGAGGGCGCCCTTTACCCGCAGAAGCTGGTCGGGCCCAAAACTCCTCGGGCCAGGTGGGCAGCCCGTTTGCGCAGGGTAGCGGAGGCTGCAGGCTGCTCCCGGCGCCCGACCGAGGTCCCCACAACACCTCGGCACAGCGTCCGCGCGCCCCTCGCCCCGGTCCCGCGCCGCCGCTCCGCAGCCGGACGCCCCTCACGCGACCCGGCTCCTGCGGTGGGAAGTTTGTCCCGGCTGCCTGGCTCCGCCGCCGCCCTTCGGCCACCGCGCCTGGGCTCCCGCCGTGCCAGGCGAGACCCCAAGCGGGTATCCGGTGTGCAGGCGGCTGCAGGCGCCGGCGGACCGGTAGGGACCCCCCGCCCCCCGGCCGTGCGCGGGGCCGCCGCAGTTCCCACGCCGCCCGCGGGGTGGCGCCCTGTGCCTCGCCGCGCGCCTCCCGCGCTCCCCGCTCCCGGCTCGCTCTTAGCCGGACATAGACTCTGCCTTCGGCTGCCGGTGGATCGGACTGGAGCTGCCGCGGCTGCTGCGGAA